>JARYGA010026314.1:0-13266 GCA_030545235.1 Helianthus tuberosus
TATTACAATTTGGCACAAAAGTTATTCTCATAAACCTCTATGCTTTGAAATTTTACGTTACTCTCTACACTTTTTATAAGTTATTTTTCCTTATTTTAGCTAATTTATTTTGCTTTCCCCTAGACTTTAACCCGTCGTGAAACGTTGTAACTACCTACTACAAATTTACTTTGCTAGCTTTGAACTTTAGTTAACTTATCATACGGTCCGTGAACAATTTTCATTGCCATGCATTTTGCGCGTGTTGGATTCTTGCCGCAGCGCACAGGTGGGTATTAGCTAGTACAACTACTTAAGAACTGACTTTTGTAATAGTATGATTTTAGATTTTCTTAATCGAACCAATAAATTTTTCTACATCACAAATTGGACACAAAAGTTTTTCTTTTAAACCTCTATACTTTAAAACTTTTTTTTAAGTTATTCTTTTTACTAAATTAATTGTTATCACTAAACTTTAATAAAGTTACTAAATTCCACCTTAATGAAATTATATTTTTAGATCAACTCTAAGTTTTGCACTTTTTATAAGTAACAATAAAATTTTATATTTTATTCTTTTTTACTAATTTCTTTGCGCCTCGCTTATTTTTATCTACGTTTTCAACATATCGCTGAGTACGTGTAATTACCCACCACTAAATTACCTTACTACCTCTAAATTATAATTAATTTAACATACCGTCCGTGAGCTATCCTTGTTGTCACACGTTTTGCACATATTGGATCCCTACCGCAACGCACAAGTGGAAAACCAGCTAGCTTTATTAATTTATAACAAAATGCTATAATTAAATCTCGAGGTGATGCAATTTTAAAACCTTTATAATTAATTTATAACAAAATGCTATAATTAAATCCAGCTCGCCCCCCTCCGTCGCGTCGTGAACGTCTTCTTTTTGCCGATGGGGACGGTCCCATGTGAGGACAAAAATACCTCACAAACATATATATACATACAATATAATATATATTTAGGATCATCCCCCATTTTCATACCTCCATCCTCTTTGCCCCATCCTCATGCCCATCCTACGTGGCGCTTACGTGGCGGACCATCCTTCAAGGGAGAACCATCACCATACCTTATAGCCTAAAGATAGGTTTGAAAGTTTATCTTTCCTTTATAATCGTACCACGATATTAAAAGTTTGAAATAAATAAAATCCAGATACTATGAATTCATTTTAATAAAATCAGGTTGTTAGGTTATCGTATTTTTTATGTTTACTATAATTATGCCAAAGTGAGTCATGTACGTAAGTAGCGTTTGGTATAATACAAAAGTCGAAAATATTATACATATTTTCGGTTCACGTAGGAGCTTAATTTACAATGTAGATAAACTTTAATTAAACATACTAAATTTGTTTGACAGACCTTTTTGTATGTTGATACTAAAAATATTAAATTCCAAATCAAAGGACATGAACCTTTTTAAGCTTTTGAATAGTTTTTGTTTATTTATACATGTATTAAAATTTGTTAGTAGTTGACCATTTCAAGTCAGGCAAGGAAAAAAAAATAAAATAGAAGCCGTCTATCATTTGTTAAACAACAGCTAGTTTTGTCTAAAACAAAAAATATATATATATATTATATTCCCCTAAAACAAATAAAATATTATCTTTAATCTCCTAAAGTTATTACAAGATATGTTTCAGTATATTAATTTTTAATCTCCTAAATTAAGTAATTAAAATATAGGTTTTAGAATAATCACAGTTTGATATTTTTAAATGGTTGCAACAGGTTGGACTGTTTGAGGAGAGTTTTCAAGACAATTGGGCCATTGGGGTTAGCACTTCTTCGAGAAACATACATTAAGCATATTATACCAAGGATTTTCAATTAATATAACTACAAATAACCTAATTAACACCACACATATTATGTGAATATGAAATGATAGTAATTGTTTTTATTTAGAAAAATAATAATTGTTATAATTATCTTAAACCCAGATCGAGCATGATAGGGGGTGAGATTACATTACTCAAATCAAACAAAAACATACAGATTTTTTAGGTTTCCCTTAAGGGTGCAGACGAGACTAACCGAGCCGAGTTCAAGCCTTGCACTACTCGAGCTCGGCTCATTAGGCTTTGCTGAAGCTTGAGCTCGAATTGATTGGAGCCTACGTTATTGTGTAAAGGCCTCAAACCCGAGAAACTTTACAGTTGGGTTCAAGTATATAAAACATAGTTCTTAAACTAATGAAAAGGTTACCCATGGCATTATAGCCTAGTGGTATCTTAGGGTGGGATAAGGCTTATGACCATTAGGTCATGGGTTCGATTCCTACAAAGGGGGGTTTTTCCCATATTTATTGGGTTTCCTCCTGAATTGGTGTATAGGCATTATTGCCTAGTGGGGATGGATATGATCGGGTGGTTCTGCTGGTGGCACGATGATACTCTAGTGGTCCGTCAGTGATCCAAATTTGCTGTTAAAAAAAAAAAAAAACTAATGAAAAGGTCATACATGTGCAGTGGAAGATCATTAATGTCAAATACATCAAGCCATCAAAGTTAACAAAGCAATACAAGTCTAAATAAATAAACTATGTTTTATAGGATGCCAAACTTCAAGGTGCCTTTGCTCTATGTCGTGAGACCTCCTATTTTATACATGTTTAACCTGACATGCATGTTAAATCTTGTCAGCTTTACTGAGTGAGTTTCTATTTTATATAAAATAATATATTTAGGATCATTTAAAGACATTTCATGATATTAAGTTTTAGTTGTAATACATTTTATATCTTGAACAACCTTATCACCAAACATTTATATTTGATACAGAATACGTTTAACCTTAACCTTCGTAAAGCTAAGTATGTAAGTGTCCAAAAATTATCATAACATTGCACTTATGGCTCGTTGTCCATAAACCGATAATGCATATATATCATAGCCCCTATGGCTTGCTATCCATAAACGACCATGCGTATCATAGCCCGGGTGATTTGTTGTCCATAAACCGACCATGCACAACACGAGTGATCGTCACCGCTCTCATCTCATAAGTTGTACAACCCTCCAGTGACAGGTCACCAAGACACTACCTAGATAGTCCTTATGACAATCACGTGTCTAAAGTCATAACACAACCATAAGACTTGTAATAGATCTAACTACTAGAACTAGGCGCTATTCCCAGGCTCTATTCGTCAAATCCATTCAACTACTTAGACCATACAAACTTAAACCATTTATTGTTTCCTTTATTTTCCATTTTATCGTCCTTTTAAACATAACATTCCTTTTGGAAAGTAAACTTGTCAACATAACGGCTTAAAGCCGAACACTTTTTGTTTGCGTCAAATTATTTGATCCTTTAACTTTATTGAGTAGGATTCGATAACATTGAAAACCTTGCATAATCATTTATACCATAACTCTAAACATTCTTAGACACTATTTCATAAAGTCAGTTACTAAATCATTTACTAGTGCCTATACTCATAACATTTTCAAAATATTTCATGTAAGCATGCACATCAACACAAAACGCTAAAAACAATTAAAAAATGGGCATCTAGAACTCACAAAGGAGTTGGCTTCTATATGATTACAGCGTCCAATCTGATACTTTGAACACTTAGTCAGTTGTCATAGATTCATATAAAGCATGTCAACTTTTCACACAATATAACCATGCAAAAAGGTATCCTTTTCGCTTCCATACAACCCATCGAAATGTGGGACTTTTTGCTAAGATCTAATGCTCCCACGCAAAAAAAATAACTTTTCACTTGGGCAACATTTCTTTCAATACTGTGAACATTTTGCTAATTTAACATTTCGCATAAACTACCTTTCGTTCAACATACATTTCCTTGTTCATGTTGTTTGTTGTCTAAAACATTTCATGCAATAAGATATGCTTTCATTGATTACCCTTTTCGCTAGAACATAAATACATATATTTATTTTCAAGGAAACAAAATGCAAGCAAGTGTAGTTTGAAAAATGGTATAAACGGTTTGCAAAGTTTCCTCTCGTCGTTTGTTTTGCATGACTATTAATAAAAGTCAAGGACAGTCATTGTGTAAGGTTGGATTGTTTCTAAAACAACCAGTATTTACACATGGCCATCTATACGTGGCATTATCAAGAGTAAAAAGTAGACATGGACTCAAGCTATTGATACTTGATGAGGATGGTTAAATTACAAACAAAACAACAAATGTCGTGTATAAAGAAGTTTTTAGAGATTTGTAGATTGTAACGTGTACTTTTATATTATATTGTCTGTGATTTGGTTAAATATCTAGTTTTTTGGATATTAAAATAATATGTCGTTTTCTTTATAATGGAAATATTATTATATCATGATTTGGTTTTATTCGTCAAACCGTGTAACACACGTGGCTATAAACTAGTATATATATATATATATATATATATATATATATATATATATATATATATATAGGGTTGGGTTCTTTGCAGAACCCTTTCTTTTGAGAGAACTTGCAGAACCAATATGAACCACTTATTTTATTTGTTTTAAAAAATATAAATAAAAATATAAAAGGGTAAAAGTGGTATTCTATCTATTAATTTTTCTTTAACTGATTTAGTCTCTCTTTCTTTCTTTTTCATTTCTTTAAACTTTTACACATTGACAAATATACAATAACTTAACTAAACTTCAACATGTCTCTCATTTTTTATAATTTCTTTCGCGTGATTAAAAATCAAACTGATTTACTATTATCTATTTGAATGTATGTAAATGCTTTCGTATATGTAAGTGTGTTATTTGCATTTGTGTAACTCTTCAAACAAGTAAGGAAAGATACTTACATGCATGTAAATATGTTATTTACATATATGTAAACTTGATACTGATTATTTAATTTTCAAATTAATCATGTAATTACACCTATTTAAATCTTTATACGAATCATTCTCCAAACTGATCGTCAGTATAACAAAAACAAATGAAAAAAAAATATACATTAGCTCAAAGATATAATTCAAATTCACATTTACACATATGTTCGTAGATGTCTTTTCCGTGTGTAAGAACATAAATGCTTATACATCTGCACGTTCAAAGCTATTAAAATTTATATAGATCTTTTCAACTCACACGTCCATTTTTACTCGCCCCTTTCTTCTCTATTAATTTTCGAAGTATTTCCAAAGCAAACACCTCAAATGATGAAACTCATGAAATAATAATCACAAAACCTGTCACGATGCAAACGATAAACATACCGATCAATTTAAATAACTTTGATATTTAAACATGCATATTCGATTGTTAACTAACAAGTAAAATTAGAATTTACATACACTTATAAATAATTAAACTAAAACAAACTAAAACTGAAACAATAACCATTTCTATGTGTAACCTTGTATTAGATATATGTAAGTCAAAAATTACATACGTGTAAGTTAGCCATTTGCATATATGTATATAACCAAGAATGAATAAATTATAAACATCAAATTAGAGATACAATCGAATACTTTGAAAAAGAAAAAAAATAGAAAGCCCAAACCTCTGTTGGTTTAATAGTAAATGAGTATTCCAAAATCATAACTAAAATAAAAAATGGAGTTCCATTGATGTATATCTCTAATAAGTGGAGCAGTAGATCAATTAAATTTTTTTATGTTAAACAAATATCAAAGAAGTAATTATATATAAAAACTGTAGCATACCATAAAATCAAATGATAAAGATAGGAAGAGAAGGAGCTTCATACGGCTGTTGAGAGATGCGGAGACGATGACGGATGAATGGAAATTGTAAAACAAATTTCGTTTAAATTTAGAGATAGATGGAGATAAATTTGGAACTTATTTGTTTTAATATTCCCAAAATACCCTTTTCTATTAATTAAAACGTCATTTGAAGTTTCTTTAATTACAATAATACCATTATTATTTTAAACCATAGATTAAATGATCTAAAAGTCTAAAACGGTTATGCAAGTTCTGTAATTTTTTTTGGTTCTGAAATGATCTTGATCCTATATATATATATATATAGGGAGGGGCCCATGCGAGAACTCCATTTATTGTGAGAACCATAAGAACCAATGTGAACACAACTTAAATAGCTAAAAAAAACCTTAAAAATCCTAACCCCCACCCCCCCCCCCCCCCAAAAAAAAAAAACCTAAACCCCCCCCCCCCCCCCAAAAAAAAAACCTACCCCCCCCCCTCAAGCTAAAATGCTAAAAACTAAACCCCAAAAAAACCTAAAAAAATCTAAAATTTTTTTTTTTTTTTAATATTTTTTAGGTTAAAATCGCTACTTTTCGAAGCCAAAAATTTTTTTTTTTAAAAAAAATTAAAAAAAAAAAACTTTTTTTTTTGCTTCGAAAAGTAGCGGTTTTAACCTAAAAAAATATTTAAAAAATTAAAAAAAAAAATTTGTGTGATTTTTAGCTATTTTTAGGCATTTTTGGTTGTGTTCACATTGGTTCTCGCAGTAAGAGGTGGTTCTCGCATGATCTTCTCCATATATATATATATATATATATATATATATATATATATAGGGTAGGGTTCATGCGAGAACCGCGAGAACCAATATGAACACAAAAAAATACCTAAAAAATCCAAAAAACACGCAAAATTTTTTTTAGATTTTTCTAAAAAAAATCTCAATATTTCTGTGACACCCGTGTCACTGCGACCATCAAACAAATGCCAAACCAATGAAATATTGTATTTCATACTTGGGATTTGTAAAAACATGTGTATCGATTGCACATATCAACTCTTGTTTCGATTTCAAGCTCTAAATCGCTTTCTGGAAGGTTATACACGCACTGATACGTAAATATAACCAGTTTAATGCAACGAACACTCCGGAATAGTGAAATAGGCTTAACATACCTTAAATAACCTTTACATAACTTATATATAAGTTTTGGAAGGTTTGGTGTGGTGAAATCAAGTTAAATCGCTTACAGGGACTAAAGTTGACAAACTGCGAAAGTATGCCAATTTGAACTGTAACAGACATTCCGGAACATGACCATAAGTTAAACACACCATAAATATCCTTTACATAGCTTAGAAATAGGCTTTAATGGGTTCGGTGTGCTAAAATAAACTTTTGGGTCATTTAGGGACTAAAAGTGTCAAAAAGTGCACAAGTTTGCATTTTCGCGCATAACTTACGTTCTGAATACATCCGGACATCCAAAAATTTATGTAAGCACTAAAATATTTTATTTTAGTGTTCGCCATAAGAAAAATCCATTCGTCACGTCATTTGGATCGTTTTTCGCATTCGGGACCAGATTCGATGTATTAGCCGTTGTTTAATTCACAACCACACATTCTAACAATGCTTAGTCAGCGGATAAGGATGGAATTTAAACACCATGACTTTGCAACACATGTATGGATGGAATTTAAACACCTAAACACCATGACTTTGCAACACATGTATGGATGGAATTTAAACACCTAAACACCATGACATTTCAACACATGTACGGATGGGATTAAGGCACGTTTTCCATGAAACGATCTTAACGGTTCGGGTATTCCTATAAATACCCCATACCCCCCATTGCTAAAATCACTAGAAATTTGATTTGAGAAACTCTAAGTTGAAACATTTGTTTCATACCTGAGATTTTTGAATCGAGTTTAGCATTCGGGGACCCTTCGTAAGTATTCTTTCGTTCTTTTCCTTATTTTACTGCTTTTCGAGTCAGAAAGTCAAACTTTGTTTGACTTTCAGCGAGTCAAACTTTGTTTGACTTTCAGCGTTGACCAGTAATGGTCAATGCGAAGTTCGTTTGAACTTCGCAACGTGAGTGTAATCACGTTGGTTATAGTCCCTTGGGACTATGCCTACTGATTACCACGTTGTCTAGGGTCGTAGGGTAAGCGATCTAATAAATCGCTTATACCTTCGAACCCGACCCAGTTTGGTCGATCATTAGGATCCGACCAAATACATTAGGTGACCATAGTAGGTAGGGAATGACCTTCCGAGGTTATACCCTATGGTCACATCGTTTAAGTAGTTGTATGATAGGTAGTTTATATGCCTTAGGTAAATTACCAGAATACCCTTTTCATGTATAATCGGTAATTAAGCATATGTAACCTAAACTTTTGTCACATAACTGATTATGTAACATGTTTAGGCATATAACACTTGTCATAGGACTAGTTAGGCAGTCCGAACGCGTTTCACGCGAACGACGCGTTAAAGTAGCATAAGCTACCTAAACGGGTCGTAATGGGTCGTAAACACTTAGGTTAAGTTTCATTTAGTATGTAGGCCTTGTTAAACCATATCACATGAGTTCCTACACTCATTTGGTTTACAAACCCTCATGCTACCCAATCTTCCGATTTAGGTCCGGTTAATTAACATAGTTACCTATATTAGGTGCCGTTTGATATCCGTGATCTCTAGCTTTGTTTGGTTGTTACTCAAGGACTACTGAGCAATCTCAGGTGAGTACATAGACCCCTCTTTTACTGTTTTCCAAACTGTTTTGGGGTGGAACACATGTGCCTACTTGTTACTTTCATGCTTTCCTGTTTTGACATCATATACTTACTATGTTCATTAGTACATTATAGTACATGATTTCATTGTGTTTATGCTAGGTGTGCCCATTGTGTGCATTACTTAGTACATCGTTTTACATTACATTTCATGCTAGGTGTGCCCATTGTGTGCATTACTTAGTACATCGTTTTACATGACATTTTGACATAGACATTTGACATAGACATTTCGACATAGACATTTTAACATGATTGACATTGATCATGCATTTCCCACAAAACATAACTTTGATTTAAACTAAGTTTTACTTCAATACTTTGTTTTGTGCATTTCACCTATGGTTTAGTTGATGCATTTTCACTAGCCATACATATCATTTTGGTTACACATTACATGGTTTACATTTGACACATAAACACTCTTGACATTTGTTATACATTATATG
Organism: Helianthus tuberosus; assembly: GCA_030545235.1. Lineage (NCBI taxonomy): Eukaryota > Viridiplantae > Streptophyta > Magnoliopsida > Asterales > Asteraceae > Helianthus > Helianthus tuberosus. Next base: position 8,960 of record JARYGA010026314.1, read on the forward strand.
ATTTACATTTTGACATAAACATTTTAACATATTATTGCAATACATTTTGGCAATTGGTTTAAACATAGACATATTACATTGTTGGTTTGGTTTGATTAAATGATTAAGTAACGATGCGTGTGTAATATGATACAAGCATGGTGGATACGCCGCTGGTACTTCCTATATATAAGTGTTTGTATGGTATCACATATTGTAGCGTTATTTGAATCATTTCAGTTTGATACATATAACATTTTATACAAATAACATATTTTTCACAATACATTGTTTTACAAGCAACTTATCTTATACAAACTCAGTTTACAATGGTTATTCATTTAACCATACATTATTCACTTAATTATACATATCATCTGAACTCATTGTTTTTCAAATGATTTACAAAGACAAAGCAAATTACAAGGTTCATGACTAAACATTTTTTCAAACATAAGTCATGAAACCTATTTTCAGAAAACCTATGTATCTCACAGGCATTTTTATGCTGACGTACCTATTTTCACATGTGTTTTTCAGGAGCTGTTGCATAAGATGATCAAGTTACACATAGGCAGACTTGGGCTTTAGTGACAATAAAAGATGCAAGACTAGTTAATTATGTTGTATTTCCTTGTTTGTTAAGACATTGTAACACTTTTAATAAATAAAACGAAACTTCAATTGCCATGGATTTGAAACAATTAATTCTGTTACAACACTCCCCGACGTTTCCGCCACGTTTTGTATGTTCTACGTGGTCGGGGTGTGACAGAAAAGATGGTATCAGAGCCAATGGTTATAGGGAATTAGGTTATTAGTAATGCTTTGACCTAGTCTATAACTTTCTTAGGACCCTAACGCGAGTTTACTTGCGTTTAGTCATAAAACAATACCGTCACCTATCCTTAGGCGACGACCACAACAAGAACATAAATTTCAAAACCGCTTTGAAAACTAATCATCTGTTCTAGGATGATTGATTACTAGGTTTTGAACCCTTTATTGTAAGGTTTTGAACTCTCTATTATATGGTTTTGAACCCCTATGAGTTTTCAAAATCTCGTCAAGGTTTTGGGTTATTAATAATGTGAACACGTGCAAACTGGAAGGGTGAATGCCTGTATTCTGGGTTTTCTGTCTAGGCAAGCACTTCGTATACATCTCATCAGACGCGAGACCAGTTGTGCTTACCTGGGAATTCTTGGGATGAGTGTTCACTTATAGGCGAGCATGTCTTCGCGATACATTATATTGACCCGCTTACTTTGATTAGTCACTATCTCATTTGTTTGCCTTTGGTAACAAACAAATGGTCACAATCTACATGCCTTGTCATTTCCTTTTGACTATCTTTCGCTTGTTTCCTCCTATGCCTTTCGTTATCTTCAAGATGCTTCTTCATCGCAACAACAATGTCCGAACCAGGTGCTGCAGCTACCCAGCAAATAGGCGTCGTACTCCAGAGGACCGTTGACTTAGCTATCACCATGACTCGCCTCAGGGGTGAAGCTGTATAAGGGAACTGCTCCTTGGTGCAATCAATGCCATTGTCATTATTCAAATCAAATACCTTGTTTCAAATGTACCCACGGTGGACGATGGAGACATTTGGTTAACATATGCCGCTTTGCAATCCAAAGCAAAGCTGTTACAAATCCTGCTGTTGCTCAACCTTCAAACTCTGCTTCATATGTCGCTTGGCATATCTGGCGCCTCAACCTCATGAACTTTCTACCTTGTGTATCGACGTAAGCACGCCTAGTGCAAGGTGTCGGAACACTCTCGTTACACAAACTCCAAAATCCATGTAGGATCTTTCTATCTTCATAATTAGATCCTTGTGGATGGATATCATTCATCGGAGTCCTTAATTGAATTCTTTGTATGATTCAATACGTACATCACAATTCAATAGGGACAAAGCCGAATTTCTTTTAAGATTATTCTATCTTCATAGATAGATTCTTGAAATAATTAAAGTGCCAAATGAAATCCACGAATTGGATTCCTGGTGTGCTTTAAGTATCCGCGTCCGAAGATAACAAATTAATAACTAAGTTAAACAACTATGTGATTATGTGCTTATGTGTTTTCTTTTATGTTTTTGTGTAATCCAAGTTTTGTTATCCAAATCCTCGTAGAATCTTCCATATCTTTGTATAAGGAAATTCATAGTAGGATATCCAAAGGTACTATATTAAATCCTCAATGGGCTTCTACGTTGTAGTTAAGTCCCTCGGATTATATAGTACTACTCCATAATTAGACCCCTGAGTGGTCTAGGTAAACAGATTGATCCAAAAATCTGGTTAGGAATATCATGTGATGATATAGCTGAAAGGACTCCTTGGTGGCCTAATTTAAAAGGATCCTTTGTCAATCTAATTAAAAGGACCCTATGGTAGTTTAGTCACACTCATCACAGGTTTGATTTTCCTCCCCTTCATATTACAAACAAATTGTGCGGACTATGCAAGGAATTGCGTAATTATGGATGCATACATAATTATGAAATTCAGTGCACGGAAACCACAACTAGTTTGGGCATATGTCTAGAGTTCGTTCCGTTCATTTTTGTTTCTGAGGATGTAAAATGACTATTCCGTTCATTTTTGTTTCTGAGGATGTAAAATGACTATTCCGTTCATTTTTGTTTCTGAGGATGTAAAATGACTATTCCGTTCATTTTTGTTTCTGAAGATGTAAAATGACTATTCCGTTCATTTTTGTTTCTGAAGATGTAAAATGACTATTCCGTTCATTTTTGTTTCTGAAGATGTAAAATGACTATTCCGTTCATTTTTGTTTCTGAAGATGTAAAATGACTATTCCGTTCATTTTTGTTTCTGAAGATGTAAAATGACTATTCCGTTCATTTTTGTTTCTGAAGATGTAAAATGGCTATTCCGTTCATTTTTGTTTCTGAAGATGTAAAATGACTATTATGTTCATTTTTGTTTCTGAAGATGTAAGATGACTATTATGTTCATTTTTGTTTCTGAAGATGTAAGATGACTATTCGGTTCATTTTTGTTTCTGAAGATGTAAAATGACTATTCTGTTCATTTTTGTTTCTGAAGATGTAAAATGGCTATTCCGTTCATTTTTGTTTCTGAAGATGTAAAATGACTATTCTGTTCATTTTTGTTTCTAAAGAATGCCTGTTGAAAATAACTCGGTTCATTTTTCATTTCTGAAAAATGTTCGTTAAAGAGAAATTACAGGATTACGTCTTGTTCATCTTTGATGGTTATTTAACACAAAGTCACAAATAGACTCCTACGAATTAATTTCGGGACGAAATTTCCTAAAGTAGGGGAGACTGTGACACCCGTGTCACTGCGACCATCAAACAAATGCCAAACCAATGAAATATTGTATTTCATACTTGGGATTTGTAAAAACATGTGTATCGATTGCACATATCAACTCTTGTTTCGATTTCAAGCTCTAAATCGCTTTCTGGAAGGTTATACACGCACTGATACGTAAATATAACCAGTTTAATGCAACGAACACTCCGGAATAGTGAAATAGGCTTAACATACCTTAAATAACCTTTATATAACTTATATATAAGTTTTGGAAGGTTTGGTGTGGTGAAATCAAGTTAAATCGCTTACAGGGACTAAAGTTGACAAACTGCGAAAGTATGCCAATTTGAACTGTAACAGACATTCCGGAACATGACCATAAGTTAAACACACCATAAATATCCTTTACATAGCTTAGAAATAGGCTTTAATGGGTTCGGTGTGCTAAAATAAACTTTTGGGTCATTCAGGGACTAAAAGTGTCAAAAAGTGCACAAGTTTGCATTTTCGCGCATAACTTACGTTCTGAATACATCCGGACATCCAAAAATTTATGTAAGCACTAAAATATTTTATTTTAGTGTTCGCCATAAGAAAAATCCATTCGTCACGTCATTTGGATCGTTTTTCGCATTCGGGACCAGATTCGATGTATTAGCCGTTGTTTAATTCACAACCACACATTCTAACAATGCTTAGTCAGCGGATAAGGATGGAATTTAAACACCATGACTTTGCAACACATGTATGGATGGAATTTAAACACCTAAACACCATGACTTTGCAACACATGTATGGATGGAATTTAAACACCTAAACACCATGACATTTCAACACATGTACGGATGGGATTAAGGCACGTTTTCCATGAAACGATCTTAACGGTTCGGGTATTCCAATAAATACCCCATACCCCCCATTGCTAAAATCACTAGAAATTTGATTTGAGAAACTCTAAGTTGAAACATTTGTTTCATACCTGAGATTTTTGAATCGAGTTTAGCATTCGGG
>JARYGA010026315.1:0-19054 GCA_030545235.1 Helianthus tuberosus
TCGCGAAAATGGCTGGATTATGCAGAAGAAATGGGCACTTGGTTGTTGGTTGTCAATTTGCTTTAGCAGTGTGGGTGGGACTTTATTGCTGAATGGACAAGATGTCCAAGGCTGTTCGCGTTCACTGTTAAGCAGGGGCGAAGTATTGTGGGTGCCCGGGGGTGCACCCGCCCAACCCAATATTTCGGTTAGAAGTGTATAAGTTCCGATTTTTCGTCCGAAAATTTTAAATTATATAGGATCGCCCCCCCCCCCCCCCCCAAATTATTTTTCCTAAATTGTATATCCTAAATATTTATAAACTTTGTATATAAATGATGGGTAGTTTGGTAAATATACACTTTGTTTTATTTGGAACTATTATTATTTGACCCGACTTGAATCGAATAGCCAACCCGACCCGACCCGAAACATAACGATAGGAAAAAAAAATTTGGGTCCCATCACTTTACGCCACCTCGAAACTTTTGGTCAAGCTCCGCCACTGCTGTTAAGGACGTAGATAACATCCACAATCAGGTCCTAGGCACTGGAAGATGGAGAAAGTTAATGCATTCGATAGTCATGATTACTTTATGGGGAATATGGAAGAGTAGGAACGATCAGGTTTTCAGTGACAAGGAGCCTAGCATGGAAGGATTGAAGCAGGAAATTCACCAACTGATCTTTCTCTAGTTCAAGCATAGAGCAAAGAGATACTCACAAACTTGGGATCATTGGTGTAATATGGAAATTTCGTGTATGGACTTGTAATTGTTACGTTTTGTACTTGGTGTTACCGTTAGATCAAGATGAATAAAATTTGTTGGCCTAAAGAAGCAAGAATACAACTTGTATAATGCCTAGGTTTGATTAAGTTCTTTATTTGTTTCTTTAATAACACTCTTTCCAAAACACTACGATTACCATGTGATGGTTAGGTATACACACATATATGATATAACCATAACCAAACCATAATATAGGCTTTCAAAAAATTTATAACCAATCAACGAGATGGAATTAGATCATATGTATTTGAAGTTTTCTAATATTTAATTATCTTATGACCTAACCTAAACTGGTTTCAACCCGAACTAGTTTGTGCCGGGAACTCGATTTGTGCACCTCTAGTCTTGATAGTTTGTTAAAGGTGTTTGTATAATGGCGGTATTTGTTAATTTTATGTTTCCATCTTTTGACTGGTGTAAAAGAATAAACAAGTTGGATATATTGTCACATATTCTTTGTTATACTTTTCTGTCTTGTATATTGTAAGTTATATAATGTTGTATAATAACCTAACCTAGTAATACAAATAAGACAAAGTAAGACGTAATAAGTGAAACATCTAAATAATATAAAACTTAAAAGTAAACTAACAAAATAGTCCTTAAGGTTTGGTCATTTCTCCTAGTGATGAGCTTGGTGTCGACCGGTTCAGAACCGGTACCGAAAATCCCCAAAAGTGGGTACCGGTATCGAATATACCCAGTACGGTAAGGTTCGGTACCGGTATTTGAGGGTAAAAACCGGTACCGTACCGTTCCGGTACTGAAAATGTCAAAAGTCGGTACCGAAAGTGTACCCGGTTCGGTTAATTCGGTACCGGGTACCATTTGCTCATCCCTAATTTCTACCACTTTAGTCCAAAAGTCAAGCCTTTTGAAGTTGGGTCCATGTGGTTTCAATTTTGTTGTCATTTTCATCCAAAATCAAAATTTGGTCAGATTTTTCAGTTAACATCCAGTTTTTTTTGTCTGTTTCCTCCCTTTTAATGGAACGCAAAATGGTCTTTTTAACGTTTTATTATAACAAATTAAAAAAAAATCTAACCATTTTGCCCTTCGTTAAAAGGGAGGAAAAAGACAAAAAGTTGGATGTTAACCGAAAATCTGACCAGATTTTGTTTTTGGATGAAAATGTCAACAAAATTGAAACCGACCCATATTCAAAAGGTTTGAGTTTTGTACAAAAGTGACCAAACCTCATGACCATATTAACCGTTTACTCTAAAACTCAATTGATCATAAAGTTCCAAGTTCTCACATACAGTATGTTACTTATAAAAGAATAAAAAATGTAAATGTTGAATTAAGATTTACCATGTAAAAATCGAACCAAATATAAACGATCTACCCATAAGAAAAAAAAAACCAACAACAAGTAACCTAACATTATGTTAAGAAAGCTAAAAGACGAGTAAAAGAATTGAAGGCTAAAACTAAACTTAAAAACATAAGATTACCTTCAAAATCTCCAAACCCACAACCAATAGATTAGAAACCTGAGATCATGTCTACAGAAATTTGAAGTAAGATAAAGTAAGGGAGAGTATGATAATTGGAGGACAGTGGACAAAGTACTATTCACACCAATAATTGTACGTTGCACATGGGTTTGGTAGCACTTTTGTCTGATAACAAAACCAATAATTCAGAATTTACTTTTTTTTTTTTATGGAGTAAGAAAATGATTAATTTTTATTTTAAAAAGTACTGGGGGATTCCCGTGCTTCGTGACGGGCTTTTGATTAGCATCAGTAGATTCACTACTTGCTTCTTTATAGCATCGTTTTGCTTTTTCTTTAAGTATCGACACTCACTATAGCAATACAAATTTAAAACCCAAAGCTACAATAGTTATGGATCAAAAGAAAACAAACAAAAAAAATCAATTAATATACGCATGTAACAGATTAGCCATTTTCCTTTATTTAAAAATTATTCAACCAAAATACAAACTATTTGTTCATTGAATTTAATCGTTATGTTGTTTTTTATTATTGTTAAACATATTAATTATTTAATATAGATATTTTAATGGACGGAAGTTAAAATTGTCCAACACATTAATTAATAAATTTGTCCCTTCAATAAAAAAATTAATAAAAACCACTTTTCTAAAACTATTTGCAAAACCATCTTGGTTTTGTTAAAGTATTGACTGCATTTAATTATAGTTATTAAATTAAACTTATTTCACATTCATACATTCATATAGAGATAAGAAAGAACTATGCTAAAGACATAGAACAGTGGCGGACCTACGAATTCTTTTATGGGGGTGCGGAATATTTATAAAGATTTTAGGTTCCTGGGTATATATAAAAAAATTGATTCATATCGGGTCGGGTCATGTAAAAAAAAGAACATCAAACTAAAATTTATATAACCATCAAAAACATGTCAAACGTCATTAAAAACATGTTTAAGATTGTACCCTACAGGCTATGCAGTTAATGCGGAAAAATATCGGATATCGGTCAAGGACCGATATTTGAGATATCGGTTATTGCGGTCACTACGCCAAAAAAGGCTTACGGCCACAGAAAAAAAGAGTGACCATACGCCTTTTGTCACACTTTTTTTTTCGACTCAAGTGTGACCAAAGGTTCAGTCATCATAGGTATCATACGGCCACATTCACGTTTAGTGGCCGTAGCAACTTTAAAGTGTGGCTAAAGGGTACCACTATCTCTTGCTGGAAATCAGACATTATGTACAATAAGTGTGGCTAAAGGGTAACAACAGCCACATGAATTTATTGTAAATGTAGTTGTTTCTATTATATAGTCACTTAAAAGTTTGTTTTAGCCACATCAATTTAAAAAAAATGTGGCAAAAAGAGTTGTTGTAATTAAGCATTCCATTTATTAAGTAAGACTAAATGTTTGGAATGGCCACATGAACTCACTGTAAGTGTGACCGTTTTATTATTTAGTCACATCTGTTTACTATAACTGTGGCTAAAAAATATTTCTAGACACTAAAAACAACTTTGTAATTTTATATGTGACTATTGTCTAACCTTTAGTCACACATAAAATTTTGTAATTGTAAGTGTGACTATTGTTTAACCTTTGGTCACACATTTTTTTTTTCACATGACATATGTTATTATTCCGTCACACAAAAGTAATAAAGTGATGATAGCGTGGCTAATGTTTATGTAAAGCTACATGAAGTTTTGTGGTTTTAAGTGTGGCAATGGCTAACATTTGGTCACTTATAATTTACTTTCTCATGACATTTGCTATCATTTCGTCACATAAAGTAAGGATAATGTGGCTAATGATTATGTAAAGCCACATAAAACTTTATGATTTTATGTGTGGCTATCATCTAACCTTTGGCCACACAAATTCATTTTGTGCATTACAGATGCTATCATGCTGTCACATAAAAAAATCAAAATAAGGATGGTGTGGCTAAAAGTTATGTAAAGCCACATGAATTTTTTTTTCTTTCTAAGTGTGCCTATTGTGTAATCTTTAGTCACACATAATATTTTTTACCCATGGCGTTTGCTAATATTTCGTCACACCAAAATAAACACAATGGCGATGGTGTGACTAATGATCAAGTAAAGCCACATGAAATTTTGTAATTTTAAATGTGACTATTGTCTAACATTTGGTCACACATAATCTTTTTTACCCATGACAATTGCTAACATTTCGTCACGGCAAAATAAACAAAGTGACGATGATGTGACTAGTAATTATGTAAAGGCACATGAAAATTTGTAATTTTACTATGTGACTATTGTTTAATCTTTGGTCACACATAATTTGTTTTTACATAACGTTTACTATAATTTTGTGACACAAAAAGATAAAATGACAATGGTGTGGCTAATGTTTATGTAAAGCCACATGAACTTTTGTGCTTTTAAGTGTGGCTTATGGCTAACCTTTAGCCACACATGTATATCCAAATAATAAAAAAACAATAATAAACATGAGAAAACCTAAAACCAACTAATATTAAAATTAATAAACCAAAATCTGTGCACGATAATACCAAAAACTAAACTTCTAATAAAAAACTATCTACAAATGTTGCAAAAGGAAATGATTGTAAACATAAAATAAGTACTAGTTTAAAGTGTTTTTCTTGCTCCCTGTTTTTTGATGCCATCTAGCGTTGTAAAACATCTCTTTTGCTTTTTAGCGACTTGAGTTGTAGAGTTTTGTGTTTGAATACTTGATAGATTTGGTATCTGAAGCAAAAAGCATGAAAACAAATATCAATAGCTAGAGTAATTAATCATATATTAATAAAGAACAAACATTTTCGCTAGTTTTGACAAGGTATTTTGGCCAAGCAACAAAAGTATTTAGTGCATCCCCAACTGTTTTGACCTCACATGATTCTACCGGTAAAAATGCTGCTTCTTTTACAAATTTATCAATAGAAACTCTATAGCAATTATCTTGTAGTGGAACTCCATGAATGCTTTGTTTTCCCGTTGACAAATGAATTGTACCATAAGCCACACAGTTGTTCATATTTATAGTATATAGAGTACACTTGATCTACAAAAAAAATATTTTATATTAACATCTTAAGGTTAAAATCAATATAAATATGTATTTCGTAACACATACCTCTAGGACATTTGTTGAATGTGTATTATGTATATTTTCTTGTGATTCCAACTGCGATGATGTCCCAAGAAGTGAAGTATCTTGCGTAGACAAAAGATCTTTTTTTCTAGTTTTCACATTTTCCTAAAAACATTGAATTAATTAAGTTATAGAAAATCAACAATCACACATAAAAACTATAAAAAATACGAAATTGTCAAACACTTACCGTTATCATTTCTTTTTGCACCATTTTAGAAGTGTTAGCATGAGAAGTGACTTCTGTTTGCACTACTTTACTTGATATGTTAGATGTGGTAACATTAGTATTGTCCTTTGATCCAGTACTATTGTTCATAGATTTTACCTACAATTCAAATAAGTGTGTTATGAAATATCAATAATTACATGGGAAATTATAAAAAAAAATAATGAAATTATCATACTTACCGTTGGTGCCATTTCTTTTTGCACTATTTTAGATGCGGTAGCATTGGCCTTATGCTTTGATCCGTCATGTTTATCCAAAGAATTTACCTACAAAATGTAACAAGGAAGCAATACAGATAATACGATTCGATAAGATAAAACAGGGAAAATTTCTAAAATTGTAATGCACATGGTAAATTTATATAAATAGATTGCTATTTATGGTAGCTAACAATGGTTCACATTTGAAAACTATTAAGGTATTAATTTGCTAATAAAATAAGTCACTTACTTGTGTTTGTGACATTTTGTCTGCAGATAATGAACATATTTGTAATGTTTGTCCTTGTGCAGCCAGATGAGCTAAAACTTGATTAAGTGTGTTATTTGTTTCTGCCATCTGCATCGAAAGGGTCTAAATTTGTTCATCTTTTTTCCCACGCTCAAGTCTCTCGTTATGTAGTTGAAACTCCAGTTGTGCAATTCGTTCTTTTGATGATCCTTTTGTTCGAGGACTCTGCCAATATCTACTAGAAGTCACTCCATAACCAACACCTTTTAAATACCCACCTTTTTCTTTGCCAAATACTAATGTGAGTGCATCCGTGCCCGGATCAAGGTTCACGGATCCATCTTTAATTTGCGTTTCAGTGTCAATCTGTAGAAATTGTTAACAAATAAACATGTATTATAGTAATTAAAAATAAACCAAAAAAGTTTAAAGTTGAACTTACTATTTTATTAGCTATGTCTTTTACATCAACATTTTTGTATTCTCCGTTTTTGTTTTCCCTTGCTTTCCTCCACATTAAAGCACGAGAGGGGATCTCATCAACTGAAAGTTCGTTATTTTGTACCTTGTAATATATGCAACAAAAATAACGGACACACACATCAGACATACAAACAAAAAATCATTATAAGCACAAAAAAAAAAAACAAACTTTAATTGAAGAAATGAAGTTACCAGTTTGTCTCTTAGATAAGCATACCCTCCTCGTCCCAAGTGATGATCATAAACGTTTTTTGATCGTGCTGTTTTTCTCTTATTTGACACATCCTTACAACAAAATTTGTAATTATTTCATTAGAGTTTAAAATTATATTTAAAATAAAATAATGATGAACATTAGAATAAAAGATTAAAACCTTAAACTCGTCTGATTGTGTATATGTTACAAACTTGTCCCAGTCTGTTTGCTCCACCATTGAACGATACCTCTTAGGAATTCGTGCAAGTTTCTTTGGTTTACCTAAGTTAGGTACTATGTATCCCGCATACACTTTTCTTCTAAAATTTCGAAGCAGTTCACCAAGCCGAGTCATTACAAAACGCCTACGACATGCATCAATGTCATAAAAACGCTGCAATATATAATACAAGTTGTATGTTAGTCACATGAAAATGTAAAAATACATTTATAATTAAGAGAAAAGAATTAACCGTTATTTCCTCCCACAATTTATCCTTTACTTCTGTTGGCACTGTTTTCCACGCTAAAAACCTAAATCCGACATATTCTCTTACTAGGTCTCCCAAAAAACTTGAAAATTCTGATCTATATTCCCCAGAAAACTTCTTCAATTCATCACATGTAACTTTGTGTTTTTTTCCACCCGAGTTTGTAAATGCTGTTCGCATTTTTGGTAACCTGGTCAACCCCCTCTTCGGTGTTTTTGTTTTGTGTGCTGTCAAATCCATATCCGAGAAATCGCTTTCAGATTCACCTGTCGAATCCCTATCCGAGAAATCGCTTTCTTCTTCAACTTCCATGATTTCTTCTTCAACTTCCATGATGCTAGAAATGAGTTTGACAAAAGTTGTTATTATATACAATAAAGAGAATGAATAAATTTTCCAGAAATGAGAACTGGAACCGGACAAAAGTTGTTTTAATGTTTTCTGTGATATCAAATGAGAATCAGCAATGCAGGTTCTTTTTTATGTATAGATCTGTAGGTTTCTAATAAAAGTAGTTGAAACGATTTAACATTCGACTGCTCGTCGTCTTTGACAGAAGAGATCTATGATCTATCTTTTGAATTTTGTGATTTATAATGGGGTGGAGTTAAGTTGCCGGTTATTTCAATGACATGTTTGATGCTGGAAAAGATGTTAGTTTACTAGCAACTAGCAAGATGCAAAAAAAAGCGAATTATTCAACTTGTTAGGGCACTTTATTCATTAAGTTAATTTGTAGTAACCAAGATATATCATGGAATTGATATACTTGCAACATTATTAATGGCGGCCCAACAGTTTTTTTTTTTTTTTTTTTTTTTTTTTTGCGAATCTTAGTCATTTCTTTAGTTGATCATGCCAGCATGCTATGTTATTTGGTTTGCTAACCACATTCTTTTATACATTTTGTTTGTTTACAGGAGAAAGAAGCAAAGAAGGAAGCTTTTAGGAAGTATTTAGAGTCTAGTGGAGTTCTCGATGCTTTGACTAAAGGTTATATAATTCTTTTAACACAGTCAAATAAACATAAACATATCATCTGTTCTTTTTGCCCTCAGATGCTCAATTCAAATTTCTTTTTATTACTTGTAGTTCTTGTGGCACTATATGAACAGAATGTTTAACCAATTCATCACCATTATTACTTCCTAGCCTCAAAACATGTATAATCAGTCATTTACTAGTGAAGTACATAACATATTTCAAACCAAAACAGAGCATGCAAATACACAATGTAATTAACATATTAACAGCAGCAGCACACAACATATTAACAGCAGCAATATAATGCAATATAATTTGCTTCTTGAGAAAGAGATAACTTAAATAGCTTTCATATCATAGAATTGTCCATGAATGTCACCGCATATCTATAAAGCAAAACAAAAATCAAGAACAAGTACTACAAGATTAAAAGTATTAAAAGCTTGAGAAAGAGATAACTTAAACAAGTGACAAATATCGTTGCTTCTTGAGCAAAATTTGCTGAAAACAAGTAACAGCAGCAATATAAAAAGCACGAACATATGCAGCAAACATTTAAAATCATATTGATGTCTATTGCAGCAGAAAAAGAACCTTAATCGCGCAGGATTAAAGAGGAAGAATGGTTTCTTGATCGAGCAATTTCTCTAGGGTTTCTTTAAGATTGAAGAGGATAACCCAGTTAGTTGTTCACCTGTGGTATCAGTACGAGATGAGATGAGATGTGGGGATGAATTTTGGGAGGGGAATCTATTTAGGGTTAAAGGAAAATAGGGGGAAAGTAAAAATTAACATGTTTTAGGAAGGAGACACAAGAGAAAAGAGGAGGGAAATTAGAATTTTTTAGGGGGAGTGGTGGGAAACGAAAATTAAAGCTATATTTTTCATATATTACACAAAATAATAATAAATATGATATTATTATATACATTTATGTTTTTTAAGTAAATTTTAATATATTAATTTTAGAAAAAAATTAAAAATTTGGGTTAAACGAGTCGTGTTCGGGTCAACCCACAAAAGTTCGGGTCATATTCGGGTTCATATGTATAGTACGATTTTCAGGTTCGGGTCGGATTGGTGTAAAATTTTCGGGTTCGGGTCGGATTGAACCCGCCAACCCGCGAACACGACCCGTTTAGCAGCCCTAAATAATAGACCTAATCGTAATTAATTAATAATGATCATACTAATTTAGTCCCTATTGGTCAATTTTCCTATGGTTCATGTTGTTTTTCGGGTCGTGTCCAAAATTCATACCCATACTCACTAGAGCAGTGTAACAAGTAATTCACCTTGATTGCGTCTAATTGACCATGATTGGGCCTAATTGACCATCATTGAGTTTAACAACCCTAACTAACTTTCATTGGGCCTAATTGACCATCATTGAGCTAAAAAACCGCAATTAACCATCATTTGGCCTAAATGACCATAATTGGGTCTATTTGATCACCACTGGGCTTAGTTGGCCATCACTGAGCCTCAACAACTCTAACTAACCTTCATTGAACCTAGTTTACCATCGTTGGGTTTAATTGACCGTCATTGGGCCTAATTGACAATCATTGAGCCTCAACAACTCTAATTGACCTTCATTGAAACTAGTTTACTATCGTTGGGTCTAATTGACCATCATTGAGCTTAACAACCCTAACTGGCCTTCATTAGGTCTAATTGACCTTTATTAAGCCCAACTAACTATCATTGAAGCTAGCTGACAATCATTAGACCTACTTGACTTTCATTGGGCCTAATGGGCCATCATTGAGCTCAACAACCGTAATTAACCATCATTTGGCCTAAATGAGCATCAATGGGTCTATTTGATCACCACTGGGCTTAGTTGGCCATCACTGAGCTTCAACAACTCTAATTGGCCTTCATTGAACCTAGTTTACCAACGTTGGGTCTAATTGACCGTCATTGGGCCTAATTGACAATTATTGAGCTCAACAACCCTAATTGACCTTCATTGGGCCTAATTGACCTTTAAGAACCCAAATAACCATCATGGGCCCAAATGACTGGTCTAATTGACCGGTTATACGAATTAACCGAACCGATTATTGAAATTAACCGATTTATGCAACTGTATGACATACTAGTGTCTATTGCAATTCAATAAGGCCCAATATGGTCCATTAAGCCATATATGACTTTCTGTTGTAAGATTTTTGTAGCATCATCATCATACTCAGTAAATCCCACCAACAGGAAAACTAAGGTAGGAAATCTTTCACACCCCGATCCGCAGCAGACAAGGTGATCGGGACATGATTTGTTGATACAAAGCTCACGACAAGTGTGCACCCGTCCCTTCCACTGGGACAAGTGTCTAACCCGATGGAATATTGTATTTTAATTCCTTTTATACTGAATGAGAAAAAATGGTGAGCTTTGTGAATATGTAGAACTAGGGGTGCAAACGAGCCGAGCCGAGCCCGAGCTCGACCAGACTCGAGCTCGAGCTCGTTTAACATATGAAAGCTCGAGCTCGAGCTCGGCTCGATTCGAACTTTATTTCTAAAGCTCGAGCTTGGCTCGAAGGTAATTTTTCAAGCTCGAGCTCGGCTCGGGCTCGACTCGTTTAGCATTTATTAATTAATTTATATTAACTATAATTATTATTATACATATAATTTAGTTACTTTTTTATATTTATATAAATGGTAATTATTATTATATAAATATATGTTTAATATAATAATAAAAAATATATACACAGAAAGCTCGTTTAGGCTCGCGAGCCGGCTCGAGCTCGATAAGCGAAGCTCGGGCTCGGGCTCGTTTACTAAACGAGCTTGTTTTTAGGCTCGGGCTCGAGCTCATTTAAGCTCGGCTCGTTCGAGCTTTTTTTCGAGTCTAGCTCGAGTAGCTCGCGAGTAGCTCGGCTCGTTTGCACCCCTATGTAGAAGTCCTAAATCACTTGCAGGGGCGGATCTACAGCCAAGAAAGAGGCTCCCAGGAACCCGTTCAGTTCGTAATTTATAATGCTAAGTTAAATCGAAAAGCATGAAGGAACCCTTTAATATTATTTAGGGGAACCTGTAACCAATACTGAATGGTGATGCACTGGTAAAGCGCTTGGCGTTTGTAGTTTATGTCCCAAGTTCGAGTCTTGTTAGGCTCCTTTCCTCTTGTTTATTTTAATGTTTATGCCTTCTGCTGTTTATAATCTCCCTCAATTCCAAACACACACTCTCTCAAAGTTTCAGTCATTATACTTTCAGTTGGTAAATGTAATGCAATTTGGTAGTTAATTGTTTTATTTTTTACTAATAAGATGGTTTGAAATCAACTGTAAGTTGTACGAGTACAAAGTAGCCACCTTCGTTCGCCGTAGCTTGAAATCAACTTATTGTTATCTAGCGATGATATGCACTTCTGTTACAAACCCTTTTTTATTGTTGTTGTCATGATCGCAGCCGGTCTGCAGCATGTTCGCAGCCGGTCGGCAGCATGTTCGCAGCCGGCAAACGATTGGGAAGATCTTGTGGACTGATAAAGGAGCCCCCTTCATATGCAGGAAGTATTTAAAAAAGTCAGTTGTCAATGGGAAAGCAATATATATACAAGATATAGAAATTTAATAAGGCAGGGGTATTATGGGATTTTTTAAATGAAAATCAACCAGCAAATGGTTGGATTTGATTTGATGAGGTATGTTTGTTGGCATCGCTACCGGCGGCGGATGCCAACTACCGTCTCCGGTTGAACCCTAACCAAGACCACAGGGCGGATAACTACGATGATCTCGGTATGGAGTTCACTCCTCTGCTTTTCAGCTCTCTCGAGCGATATTTGCCGCCAAATCTTCTGGATGTTTCTCGTGATACGAAGTATAAGTACATGCGTGATATTCTCAGACGGTATTCGACTGAAGGAGAACGTACTCGAGTGAGAATCTGCATTCTGTTATCTGTTTTTCTATAACTTATGAACATTAGTTTGTGAATTGTATGTTTCTGCATTGTTTTTGTGTAATTTGAATTGTGGAATATGCTTGGATGATCATGATGTGAAATTGAATTGTTTTATGATTTCATTGTTGTTATATGTAAAGCGTCGAACACGAACTATTGTGTTTTGATCGTTGAATTATGTGAACTGTGTGGATTTTTAGATGAATCTAGTTATGTTGATGCTTGAAAATTAGTGAAGACGTTGAAAACAGTTAGGTAATAGAAGTGATTTGATTATAATCTATCTTAGAATAGTATATACATGTGGAATGCTTATTAGCCTTGTTTCAAAACTGGATTCTGCGCAAAACGACAAGTGTTTCGAAACTGGATTCTGCGCAAAACGACAAATTTCGATCAAACAAACCTTCGAAACGGTACGCGTCGATCCCTTATCGCTGTTCAGCAGCCTTGTTTCGATCAAACAGCCTTGTTTCAAAACTGGATTCTGCGCAAAACGACAAGTGTTTCGAAACTGGATTCTGCGCAAAACGACAAATTTCGATGAAACAAACCTTCAAAACGGTACGCGTCGATCCCTTATCGCTGTTCAGCAGCCTTGTTTCGATCAAACAGCCGTGTTTCATAACTGGATTCTGCGCAAAACGACAAGTGTTTCGAAACTGGATTCTGCGCAAAACGACAAATTTCGATGAAACAAACCTTCGAAACGGTACGCGTCGATCCCTTATCGCTGTTCAGCAGCCTTGTTTCGATCAAACAGCCGTGTTTCAAAACTGGATTCTGCGCAAAACGACAAGTGTTTCGAAACTGGATTCTGCGCAAAACGACAAATTTCGATGAAACAAACCTTCGAAACGGTACGCATCGATCCCTTATCGCTGTTCAGCAGCCTTGTTTCGATCAAACAGCCGTGTTTCGAAACTGGATTCTGCGCAAAACGACAAGTGTTTTGAAACTGGATTCTGCGCAAAACGACAAATTTCGATGAAACAAACCTTCGAAACGGTACGCGTCGATCCCTTATCGCTGTTCAGCAGCCTTGTTTCGATCAAACAGCCGTGTTTCGAAACTGGATTCTGCGCAAAACGACAAATATCAGATCTGTGCAGACTCGTTGAACTGATTCAAAAAAATCGCCTAAAATCTAGGCTTAAACGAGGATCGAACCCACGACCCCTTGATTGCTTCACACGCACCAAAACCAATCCACCACTTCATCCGCTTGTAAGTTAATTGGTTTTTAATTTATAAAAACACCAACTTTAATCGTCCTTTTTATTTAAAAATAACCAAAATAGAGTAAATCTACTGTGATTGTTTTGTATCATCGCAAATCCCAATTAATATTAGAATTAGAAACAAGGTTGCATCATACGTAACCCTACTGTTCGACAATTTTGAAGGCTGCATGTTGGACAATTTTGAAGGCTGCATATATACAAACCCTGTTGTTACGAAAACAAGGCTGCATCATACGAAACTACAAGGCTGCTGTTCGACAATTTTGAAAGGTGTTCAACTAATTTATGCATGTTCTTTAATAAATATTGTTTAAACATATTCAACAGATATATGATTTGTTGAACTACAGAACCCTACTGTTCTTTAATTTATGCATGTTCTTTAAATACAGCCCTGTATTTATTGCTTGGTCGGTGATCAGGCAATAAAATTTGACAATCATAAGGATGCGTATATTAAATGATGTTTCTCTACATACCTTGTCGTATTTTTATTCTAATGTGTTTTTACTCTACTATGCTTATGTACCAGGTCGTGATTAAAGGATGGATAAGTCTTGGATGTTAACCGATAGAACCAAAAAACCATATATGGATGGAGTTGCAGCATTTCTAGATTACGCAGTTCGCAATTTGAAGATGTCGACGAACATCGACCCAAAAAAAACTAAACAAAAAACAAAAATTCCATGTCCATGTATAAATTGTTTAGACCACTACTCTCTTCCTTTGGATGAAGTGGATCATCACTTGTTCAATAAGGGAATTGATCCAAATTATACAAGGTGGATAAAACATGGAGAAAAAGATGAGCCAGTTAAAAATGTGCTTCATACAGAGTATTTTGACACCGAAATTCCAATAGATGCCACGTAAACAATAGAAATGGTAAATGCCACAGAAGATAATTTCACAGAGGACTATGAGAAGCTTCAGGAACTACTTGTTGATGCTGAGAAGCCCCTTTATAAAGGATGTCCTAACTTCACAAAGTTGTCCGCACTAGTTCAACTAGTCAACTTGAAGAGTAAGCATGGAGTCTCAGATAAGTGCTTTACTGAACTTCTAGCTTTGTTGAAAAAGATGCTACCTGAAGGTAACGAAATGGTTAACAATACATATGAGGCAAAAAAGACAATGAAGGCAATGGGTTCAGGATATACAAGGATACATGTATGCATCAACGACTGCATTCTTTACAGGAAGGAGTACAAAGACTTGGTTGTATGTCCAACTTGTGGGAAGTCAAGGTGGAAGGTGGATGAGAACACTAAAATAATGTATGAAAATATTCCTGCAAAGGTAATGTGGTACTTTCCCATAATACCACGATTGAAACGACTCTTTCAAGCTAAGAGTATAGCAAAAGATTTATTATGGCACGCTACCAGTTCCAAAAAACCCGGTGTTTTACGCCACCCATCAGATTCACCTGCATGGCAAGCCATAGATAACCAATTTCCCGAAATTGCTGACGATCCAAGAAATCTTCGGCTTGGCATTTCCACAGATGGGGTTGACGTAAATAGAGGTAATAGAAATCATAGTGTTTGGCCGGTTTTAGCTGTCATTTACAACCTTCCGCCTTGGTTGTGTATGAAAAGAAGGTTTATCATGCTTTCGGTACTAATATCGGGAACGCCTGGAAACGATATTGATGTGTTTTTGGATCCTTTGATTGATGATCTACAACTCTTATTTGAAGAAGGAATTGAAACATATGACGCCTATGCACAAGAAAAATTTATCCTACGTGCAGTTGTTTTATGGACGATTAATGATTACCCTGCTCTTGGTACACTATGTGGCTGCCCTTATAGTGGATTCCATGGTTGTGTAGTGTGTCGAAAAGAAACTCAATGTTGTAGACTTCCTTTCTCATCCAAGCAGAGTTATGCTGGTCACAGAAGATATCTACCATATAACCATCCTTTCAGAAAGCAAACGAAGGCGTTCAATGGAAAACAAGAATGGGGAACTACTGCAAATCCTATGACCGGGGAAGAAATATTCAACGAGGTTAAATACGTTAAGAATATATGGGGGAAAGGATTTAAGGATAAAGTATCAGGAATCCTAGAAACTTCTACTGGAAGAGGGGGGAAGACAATTAAGAGAAAAAGGAACACATCAAAAGAGGGTGATAGTTCAAATTCCGGACATAAAGAACCGACCTATTGGAAGAAATTCAACATATGGTATCGACGACTTAGGTATTGGCGGTATAATTGTGTCCAACATTGTATTGATTTCATGCACATTGAAAAGAATGTGGCTGAGAGTATTGTCGGAACATTGCTAAACGTTCCAGGAAAGACGAAAGATGGATTGAATGCTCGATTGGATCTGGCGCATTTTGGGTTAAAACAAGAGTTGCAGGCTAAAACACAAGGCAACAAAACAATACTTCCTGCAGCATGTTACACATTAACGAAAGATGAAAAAGACAAGTTTTGTGAAACATTATACAACTTAAGGGTTCCACAAGGGTATTGTTCTAATTTTTCTAGTTTGGTGAATCGAAAGGATAGGAAACTTGTGGGACTTAAATCACATGATTATCATATGCTTATGCAACAGTTTTTGCCCATTGCAATACGGTCTATCATGCCGGAACCCACAAGATATGCTATTATCAGGTTTTGCTTTTTTTTCAAATCAATATGTAGCAAAGAAATCAAGGTAGAAGAACTAGATAAGTTGCAAGAAGAGCTTTGTGTGACACTGTGTCTGCTCGAGAAATATTTTCCCCCATCCTTTTTCGATATTATGATTCATTTAACTGTGCACCTTACTAGGGAGGTAAAATTATGCGGGCCAATATGCTTTCGGTGGATGTATCCCTTTGAAAGGTGCATGAAGGTTATTAAAGGGCATGTGCGAAACAAAACTTATCCAGAAGGATGCATTGCTGAGGAGAATATTGCAGAAGAAACAATTGAGTTTTTCAGCGAATACCAAAAAAACATGAAGACTATTGGTATTCCACCATATAAGTATAAGACATTTGAAAATGATAACGGGGAAGGAAATCCTTTGTCAGCCGGTAAACCAGTTCTGGTTTCTCCGGAACTCTCCTTGAAAGCACATTTCTATGTATTGCAAAATACGCCCGAAATTGTGCCTTATATTGAGTAAGTATAACAAACATGTTTTTTTTTACATTAGAATCTATCAAATATGATACTAATTTATGTACTTGTAGACAACACATGACCTTTTTGAAAAACCGACATGGTGGTAAACCACAAGCGTGGCTGGAGAAAGAGCATAACACAACGTTTGGTCACTAGTTACGTAACAAGGTAATTTAAATTTTAGCATAATATTAGTTTTTCCTTTATTGTAGTTTGTGCAAGGTGAATCTCATCCTAGTAATGAAATTTAGGTTGAAAAAGAGTTAGCGGTTTCCACAGAAAGTATATCAGAAACCGTAAAGTGGATTTCAAATGGAGCACACAGCAACGTATTAAAATACGATGTATATGAAATCAATGGCTATACATTTCGTACAAAATCTCGTGACGGTGGAGTTTACCAAAACAGTGGGGTTGGTGTAGAGGCAACTGACATGCACATTTCTAAAGAAGTAGTAACCTACAGAAAAAACTTCTATTATGGGGTATTACGAGAGATCTGGGTACTAGATTATCATATTAAAAGAATTCCTCTTTTCTTGTGCGACTGGGTTGAAAATAGAAATGGGGTCAAACAAGAGAGTCTTGGTTACACGTTGGTTGAACTTAACAGATTAGGCCACAAGGATGATCCGTTCATATTGGCCTCACAAGCACGACAGGTGTTTTATGTTAAAGACCAGCTGGATAAAAAAATGTCTATTGTCTTTATGACACCTCCCAAAAACTATAGAGATTCGTATGACGACGTTGATGAGGAATTTAGTACTGTAATTTTTCCTCACAATGATAATATATTGCCACGTGTAGATCCACTTGACATGGGTAATGAATCCCGCGATGATTATTACAGAACCGACTGTAACGGTATAGTTTTACGTAATGCCGATTGAACCATGTCATGGTTATCATTACATGAGTCATTTTCTTTGTTTTTTATTTAGTGAATAATATGTAAAAACGCTGAATTGTAATGTTTTGAATGATAATATTAGAACCTCTACCTACAGTTGTCTGTCGGAATGGTTGGATTGTAATGATAATATTACAACCCGAGCTTGAGACTAAAAAACAAGCTCATTTAATAATATGGGTGTCATATTATTGTTTATTCTTGAACATTGTTTACCCTAAAATACCATAATCATATAAATCAATTAGTTTAGTCTCTAAATAACATAAATTGATTAAAATATAATATTCCATTAGTTCATAAATATAAAATGCAAAAGTTTTGTTCCATTTAGTGTGCTCTAATTATACTGCTCAAACTCGTAATAAACAAAGGAAAATACACAAATAAACGCTGTAAAAGTATATCCATGTAGACATTTTTACCCACCAATAAATTGATAACAACGTTGACCAAACATGCGTGGGAAACAAAAGGAACAACAAAAGGACTTTTATTCATTTAATCCACCAACCACTAGCCATTGGCTATATTACACCAATATGAACAGCTAAAAAAGGAAAATAGAAACATACAGAATGAGAAAACATATTACAGAGCATTCTGTTACCAACCCACTTTATGAATAGACTAAACCCATTCCACATATCCCAATCCAACCCTACTTGTTTGGACGGCATGAGACACTTTGCTGAACTTCTCCGACCCGCTCATGTATTGATGAAGATCCAACATACCTCTGGCGACACGTTACTCGGCCCCGACATGCACTTAACCAGCCGCTCGACATGTAACTGAGTCTGTCGTTTAGGCATAATGCGGCGTCTGTTAGGCGTTTTTCTCGGGCATGTGTAACAGAGATGGAAAACACGTGTTCGATACCATGTAACGGGAGTAACCTGACACCGGTAAGGCTTAACGCAGCGCTTGACGCGAAACCAGCTTTGGAAGAGTAACCAGCGCCAGTTACCAGCATTCAATCGACAGTTCACGCGTGCACCGTTGGTTACGCGTGTTTAATGCAGGTTACACGCATTCCTGTGTTGTTCAGCGTGTTCATACAAGAAGGCCTGCAAACACCAAGAAAGAATAAAAATGCCATAAGACAATTATGAAAGTTAAAAACTCACTATCTTGTTCGCAACCATTAATAACTTTAGCGATGTTACTAGATTCAAGTGCAAGCTTACAGTCCGACAAAAGAACTTTCCATCCTCAACGGCAAGGGCAGACCTGCATAAATAGGTCCGGGTTCACCTGAACCCACTGAGTTTCAAAATTTTAATTGAGAGGTTATATTGGAATAAGCCCAGTAGATTTACTCTATTTTGGTTATTTTTAAATAAAAAGGACGATTAAAGTTGGTGTTTTTATAAATTAAAAACCAATTAACTTACAAGCGGATGAAGTGGTGGATTGGTTTTGGTGCGTGTGAAGCAATCAAGGGGTCGTGGGTTCGATCCTCGTTTAAGCCTGGATTTTAGGCGATTTTTTTGAATCAGTTCAACGAGTCTGCACAGATCTGATATTTGTCGTTTTGCGCAGAATCCAGTTTCGAAACACGGCTGTTTGATCGAAACAAGGCTGTTGAACAGCGATAAGGGATCGA
>JARYGA010026316.1:0-46411 GCA_030545235.1 Helianthus tuberosus
TTTTCACGTCCGTTTCTTTGTTTCCGCCTCTGAAACGGATTTGAGCTCTTCTGAACGACTCATTCGGGTCAAAATTCGATCCTACACCTATTCCCATTCCCACCGGGAATTTACCATACTTTGTAGAAAAGTGTGAACTCACCTCGGTTGCTCGGTTTGACTCTCACAAATAGCTAACAATCAAGGTTGGTCAATCACGTCCTAGTATGATTACCAGTTAGTCATTTAGTAGTTTCAAATAGAGCACAAAGTTCCTACACGTATCTATTACATAACTTGCATCACTTTAACGGTTTATGCCCATATAAGTTTCCCATCCATTCCCCACTCATAAACAAACATACGATAATGAACATAACACATATAACACGTTATATCATTCACAGATAACCTACCCGACATTTAGACATGCAAATTACAACTTATGTCATTTCAGCATTAATATTCAAAACCGGGCTGTTTTCGGACATTTTAATAAAATAGTTAACTTATTCCAAAAATTCCCAAATTTTTACAAAATGTCTTAAACGTTCCAAATTTTATTGTGTAAAAATATCGGGGTCCAGTTCATTAATAATATTTTATAAAATTTATTTTCCGGACTGAACTCAGATTTATCTTTTTCTGACCATAGTCCACGGAATAATTTATTTAAAATTCATCGAGAGTCTGATTTACGAAATTCCAGTGAGAGAATTACGAATACATCGGTGGTCATCTACAGTACAAGTTTCATGATCTAACTCTATACAGAACTCAAGTTATGATAGAAAACAAAACGCATATTTTCAGCAGAAAAATGCAGCTCTAGCTGCTGTTACAAAATGATGCTTTAAAAATAGTAAACGAAGTCCAAAAATTATGATTCCGGTGCCATTAGAACCGTATTTCATAATAACACGTTATAGACTCAAAATATCAATTTTTTGTTGAGTTATGACCTGTTTATAGCCAACTGAAGTTGGCTGTAAAACTTGGACAGATTCTGTTTTCATTCTTTAACTTTCTAACTTGTGTTCGATTGATTCCGTTAACATGTTTAGTGACCACAACAACATCAAACATCAATATTACAAGTAGATCAGCAAGTAAATCAGTAACATAATCAAGACAACTTCAGTTTATCATCACTTCATCATGTTTCATCAATGTTTCATTACGAGTTAGTTTATATGCAAGACTTTGTTCATGGTTCTTTAGTGTTCATGGATTTTCATCATCAAACATCTATTAACCACTTAAATAACATAAAGAATGAACGGATCTAAGTTCTTACCACTAGTTCAAGACTAGGGAAGTAACAAGTCAGAAATGTGGAGGATAATAGCACACGAGAGAGGTCCTTCAAGTTCCAAGCACATCGGGCTTCCTACTTCACCTCCTAGCACCTTGAGGTAACCTTGGATCGGATGAAGTTGCAACAAAAGTGGATGGTGTGTGGGTGTATAGTTGCAGCCGAGAAGAAGAGGAACAAGAGAGAGTGAGAGGTGTGTTTGTTGATGGTGATGTTCATGGTCTTATTACCAACTCACTAATACCCTTTGGTCACTATGTCACCACAAGTACACTACACAATTTTTGTCAAAATCCAAGAAAGATCAATTGTGATATTTAGAAGGTTTTAGGGAAAAATGGATGATGGGTCCCCTAGGGGACGGTTATGGTTAGGGGAAGGGGGGTTAATTTGTAGTTTTGATGGTAACTAGATTGGTTAGTTGTAGTTTAAAGGGTATTAGTTAGTGACTTTGTATACTATGCATTATACAATGTGTTATGGTGTTCGGGAACCATAACTAGTTCAGAAAAATAGGAATAATGTTTTTAACAATATTTTTGTGTTCCGGGTAAAGTCCGGTTGTTCGGTTTGACACTGTTCCGTTAAAGTGCTTAATTAATTCGTAAAGTGTCTTTTATATATATTTTTATAACACTTTTAATTTCTAACACTTAGGAAAACACAAGGGACTATTTAATGACTTTTCTGTATACTACTAGTGTGTTAACAAGCGCATGTAAATATAGCACAGAAATCAGAGAGCAGTTAAGTAATTCCACACAGTCGTCAAGCACTTTAATTAACATTAATAGATTGTACGGGTACATGTAAATTTGAGGGTTGTCACATTCTCCCCCTGTTAAGAGAATTTCGTCCCGAAATTTAGCGCGTGGTTACTGAGGAAGCTAGTTAAGTTGCGTTGGTTTCCTGGTTTTCCTGGGGTGTCACATCATCCCCCCGTTGATTTGGAATTTCGTCCCGAAATTCTGCAATAGCTTCAGCCTCAGTAGTGGTTGCGTTTTTCTTAAACAGCTGGGGATACTTGAGTTTCATTTGGTCTTCTCGTTCCCAGGTATACTCTGGGCCACGACGGGTATTCCAACGGACTCGGACGAGAGGTATCCTGGTACGCTTGAGGATCTTAACATCTCGATCCGTAATCTCTACTAGTTCCTCGACGAATCGCAGCTGGTCGTCGATTGTGAGCTCATTTAAGGGAACTATGAGGGTCTCATCTGACAGACACTTCTTCAGATTTGACACATGGAAAACATTGTGAACTCCGCTGAGTTCTTCAGGTAGATTCAACCTGTAGGCGACTTTGCCAATTTTCTCAATGATCTCGAACGGTCCGACATAACGCGGATTGAGCTTGCCTCGTTTGCCAAAGCGGACTACACCTTTCCAAGGTGAGACTTTGAGTAGCACTCGATCCCCAACTTGGAACTTGAGTGGTTTTCTTCCTTTATCAGCATAGCTTTTCTGGCGGTCACGAGCTGCCGCCATTCGCTGTCGTATCTGAGCAATCCTCTCAGTCGTGTCTACTACGAGTTCTGGGCCAGTAATTTGGCTGTCACCAACTTCTGCCCAACAGAGAGGTGATCGACATTTGCGTCCGTACAATGCCTTAAACGGAGCGGCCTGGATGCTGGTGTGGTAACTGTTATTGTACAAAAACTCCACCAAAGGGAGGTGCTTTTCCCAGCCATTACCAAAATCGATTACGCATGCCCTAAGCATGTCTTCAAGGGTCTGGATGGTGTGTTCAGATTGCCCATCCGTCTGTGGGTGATAAGCGGTGCTCATATCTAGACGTGAGCCAAAGGACTTGTGCATAGCTTGCCACAGTTCAGAAGTAAAACGCGCGTCACGATCATAAATGATGGAGGTTGGCACTCCGTGCCTTGATACCACTTCTTTTAGGTAAATGTCTGCAAGAGTAGAAAACTTATCCGTTTCTTTGATGGCCAGAAAATGTGCAGACTTGGTCAATCGATCTACGATCACCCAAATGGTATCGTTTCCGCATTGAGATCTAGGCAGACCAGTAAAGAAATCCATGGAAATTTGCTCCCATTTCCATTTAGGTATCTCTGGTTGTTGGAGTAGGCCTGATGGTTTCTGGTACTCAACCTTGACCCTAGCACAAGTCAAGCATTTACTGACGTAGGTTGCTATGCTGGCTTTCATACCGGGCCACCAGTATGTAGTCTTAAGGTCGTGGTACATTTTATCCTAACCAGGATGTACCGAATAACGAGACTTGTGTGCTTCATCCATCACAAGCTCGCGTAGGTCTCCATACAGTGGAACCCAGATGCGTCCGTTTACATAGTAGGCGCCGTTTTCCTTTTGTTCTAGTCACTGCCTCGATCCTCATAGGGACTCAGCCCTGATGTTTTCTGCTTTCAATGCTTCAACCTGAGCATCGCGAATCTGAGAGGGAAGGTTAGATTGGATGGTAAGCTGTAAGGCACGTACACGCTTAGGTAGAGTATCCTTTCGACTGTGGGCGTCAGCCACAACATTGGCCTTGCCCGGATGGTATTTGATCGCGCATTCGTAATCATTCAAGAGCTCGACCCATCGGCGTTGTCGCATGTTTAACTCCTTTTGCTTGAAGATATGCTCGAGACTCCTGTGATCGGTGTAAATGGTGCACTTGGTACCGTACAGGTAAGGTCTCCATATCTTAAGCGCGAAAACAACTGCGCCCAGTTCCAAGTCGTGTGTAGTGTAGTTCCTTTCATGAACCTTAAGTTGGCGTGACGCATAGGCAATGACCTTGTCACGTTGCATCAACACGCAACCAAGTCCTTGGATGGAAGCATCGCAATAAACCACAAAATCATCTGTGCCTTCAGGCAATGAGAGGATAGGCGCGCTACAAAGTCTATCTTTTAGGTGTTGAAATGCGGACTCCTGTGCATCACCCCAACGATAGATGACACCCTTCTGAGTCAGTGAAGTGAGAGGTTGCGCAATCTTTGAGAAATCCTTGATAAACCTTCTGTAATATCCTGCCAAACCCAAGAATTGGCGGATTTTTGTTGGTGTACGGGGTGCAGGCCAGTTCTTGATTGAGTCAACCTTGGATGGATCAACATAAATTCCATCCTTGTTTACCACATGGCCTAGAAAGTGGACTTCGCAAAGCCAGAAGTCACATTTCGAAAACTTGGTATACAACTGCTCTGCTCGAAGAACTTCCAGCATAAGTCGTAGATGCTGCTCGTGTTCCTCCTGACTCTTCGAATAGATCAGGATATCGTCGATGAACACAATGACAAACTTATCCAGGTAAGGCTTGCACACTCGGTTCATAAGATCCATGAAGACCGCTGGTGCATTCGTTAATCCGAAAGGCATAACCAGAAACTCGTAATGGCCGTAACGAGTTCTGAATGCTGTTTTGGAGACGTCCTCGTCTCAGACTCTCAGCTGATGGTATCCCGATCTCAAATCAATCTTAGAGTAATATCTCGACCCTTGCAACTGGTCGAACAAGTCGTCAATACATGGAAGAGGATAACGATTCTTCACGGTCACCTTGTTGAGTTCGCGGTAGTCAATACACATTCTGAAAGTACCATCTTTCTTCTTCACAAACAAGACTGGAGCTCCCCAGGGCGAAGAGCTAGGACGTATGAATCCCTTTTCCAAGAGTTCTTGTAATTGCGTGGATAGTTCTTCAAGTTCTGATGGAGCTAGATGATATGGCGCTCGAGCTACTGGTGCTGCTCCAGGAGCTAACTCGATTTGAAACTCAACTTGGCGATTTGGCGGAAGACCAGGTAATTCCTCAGGAAATACCTCAGGAAAGTCGCGTACAATAGGTATGTCTTCAATTCTCTTCTCTTCCGTTGATGTGTCAGTAACGAGTGCTAGAATGGCAGTGTGGCCCTTTCGCAAACACTTCTGGGCCTTAAGGAAAGAGATGATGCCTTCGACAGCACCACTCTTGTCGCCACGAATCACGAGAGGTTCTTCACCAGAACGAGGAATGCGGACGATTTTCTCCTTGCAAACAATCTCCGCTTGATGATGAGATAGCCAATCCATCCCAATAACGACGTCAAAACTACCCAGTACGATGGGAATAAGATCGATAGAGAAGGTCTGACCAGCTAAGACAAGGTTACAACCCTTAACTATGTGCGTGGCCTCAAGGCTTTTACCGTTAGCTAGTTCTACCGTGTGTTTGGGTTTCAAAGGTGTTGGAGTACGCTTAAGCATTTGGCTAACTTTTAAGGATACATAACTAGTATCGGCTTCCGAATCAAATAAAACAGTAACAAAGAAATCATCCAGAAGAAACTTACCCATCACAACGTTGGGATCGTTCCTTGCGTCACCCTGACCTTGCACGAAAACATGACCCCTTGCACCATTACCATTGTTGTTTCCCCTATTGCCGTTTCCGTTCCCCAGATTGTTGTTCTGGTTCTGATTTAGCTGGGGGCAGTCTTTCTTAAAATGGCCCTCAGCACCACATTAAAAGCACCCTTTGTTGTTACCTTGTTGTTGCCGCTACTGGCGTTGATTGGGTGGGGCTTGCTGTTGCTGTCGGTTCTGATTTGCCGGACGCTGACTCCTGCAATCTCTTGCAATGTGACCAGGCTTGTTGCATCGATGACAGTTGCCTTTACCACATGGCCCACTGTGGTGCAAGTTACAACGATTACATTTGGGGTGATTTCCCTTGTATCCACCCTGACCTTGATTCCCAGAAGACTGCTGACCGGGGCTCCTATGGTCCTCAGTCCTTCGTTGCTGAGACTGAGACTGAACAGAGGTAGAGCCTTTGCCCGAATTTCCATCCCATTTTCACTTGTGATCATTGAGGGTATCAGTAGTAGCAGTACCAATACGCTTGGGCAATCTGTTTTGTTCCACTGCCTGGTCGGTGAGACGGTGAGCCAACTTGATGATTTGCTGAATGGTACCTAGGTTAGCCGAAGTCACGTGACTCTGAATCTCGGGTACAAGGCCCTTGAGGTAAAGCTCTATACGTTTGATGGGAGGGTCCACCATAGTAGGGCACAGGATGGCCAGTTCATTCGACCTCTTTGTATACGCCTCAATCTCAGACCCCGTCATCTTCAGGTTGAAAAATTCCACTTCTAGCTTGTGGATGTCATCATGACTGCAGTACTCTTCCATGACCAGTTCCTTGAAGTCATTCCATGGGGTGGCATTAGCAGCAACCAACCCCAGCAGCTGAACCTGAGCGTTCCACCACGTGAGCGCTACCCCTTCAAGAGTACCAGTAGCATACTTCACCCTACGATCCTTAGGGCATTCACACATTTCGAAGACCGACTCGAGCTTCTCGAACCAGTGGAGGAGTCCAACGGCCCCTTCAGTGCCACTGAAAGTACTAGGACGACAGTCCATAAAAGTCTTGAACGTGCACACAGGCGGCTGAGCATGTTGACCTCCTGCTGGATTTGCTGTGAGTGCCTCAGCAACTCGTTCATTGATCAAAGCCGTCAACTGGGCTTGAGTGAGGTTGATACGTCCTCCGCGTCCGCTCATGATCTTCATAACGAAGCAACGTAGGTGAGAAAATTGTCGCGAAAGTGCGTAAGTGTCGGACGATAGTAGAGAGTAAGCACACAAGGTTCAAATAGAAATTATTACGTTAATTAATGCACAGTGTGAACTATCTAACCAACAATATAACATAAATCATACCACCTATTGTGTCGAGTCTTCCACGTGGAGCGAAGCGTCGTTGTGGATCGTTGAGCACTGTACCGGTTATAGTCTGGTTTTATCAAAAACTTTTCCCTTTTTAAAACCAAGTTCACTATAACCAATGGCTCTGATACCAATCTGTCACACCCCCAAAATCCACCATGCGGAGTACCACTGCTTGGAGGCGTGACGTGACCAGGATCGAGCCACCAATCATATTGAACATCGTAATTAAGTAAATAAGACCAACCACAATACGATTGGTGACCAAAGCTAGTTAACCATATTTAGTTTAAACAGCGGAAGCATAAAAGTAAATCCAAAAGCATAAGTTCACAGTTCATAAGTTTAAAGTCCAAAACGTAGGTTTAATAAGTTCATACGGATTAAATATTTAACACGGGACACATTCCACAACAACCTTCTCCTCGTGCAAGCTCCCAAAAGCATCTAACGACCTGCAAAGCATGTAATAACGAGTCAACAACAAAGTTGAGTGAGTTCACGGTTGGTTGTCCATTTTAGAGTTGTTTCCAAAAACGTAGTTTAATCTTAATCAGCTATGTAGCCATGGGGGTCACCCCATAGTTCGAAAACATTTATTAGTTAACCATCTCATGTTCACCTTCCCTGGCTATTCAGCCCGGCACTCCGGCCGTGGGGAGCTACCCCATTATTTTAGACTACCAGACTTGTTTATCATATCGACTACTAACAAAAATTCAATTGTGCCCTAGCGTCGGTGTCTATCATCACCGACGTGCCATAGTCCATTAGTACACACCCGTCCAACTGGCACGGTGTGCGGTTTGTTAAACCTAATAGCGCTATTAACTAATGACCCGCTCGCCATAGCCTCGGCGATTAAGTCGATACAAAAAGGGAGGGACTTCGTTGATAGAGTTCTAGTCCAGTAAGTCTAACACGTCCCAACAGGACGAGGAATTTACATTCCTGAACACGTCTCAAGGACGAGGAATTCACATTCCTGAACGCGTCCCAAAGGACGAGGAATCCCTATTCCTGTACCCATTCCCATTCCCACCGGGAATTTACCATGCTTTGTAGAAAAGTGTGAACTCACCTCGGTTGCTCGGTTTGTCTCTCACAAATAGCTAACAATCAAGGTTGGTCAATCACGTCCTAGTATGATTACCAGTTAGTCATTTAGTGGTTTCAAATAGAGCACAAAGTTCCTACACGTATCTATCACATAACATGCATCACTTTAACGGTTTATGCCCATATAAGTTTCCCATCCATTCCCCACTCATAAACAAACATACGATAATGCACATAACACATATAACACGTTGTATCATTCACAGATAACCTACCCGACATTTAGACATGCAAATTACAACTTATGTCATTTCAGCATTAATATTCAAAACCGGGCTGTTTTCGGACATTTTAATAAAATAGTTAACTTATTCCAAAAATTCCCAAATTTTTACAAAATGTCTTAAACGATCCAAATTTTATTGTGTAAAAATATCGGGGTCCAGTTCATTACTAATATTTTATAAAAATTTATTTTCTGGACTGAACTCAGATTTATCTTTTTCTGACCACAGTCCACGGAATAATTTATTTAAAATTCATCGAGAGTCCGATTTACAAAATTCCATTGAGAGAACTACAAATACATCGGTGGTCATCTACAGTACAAGTTTCATGATCTAACTCTACACAGAACTCAAGTTATGATAGAAAACAAAACGCATATTTTCAGCAGAAAAATGCAGCTCTAGCTGCTGTTACAAAATGACGCTTTAAGAATAGTAAACGAAGCCCAAAAATTATGATTCCGGTGCCATTAGAACCATATTTCAGAATAACACGTTATAGACTCAAAATATCAGTTTTTCGTTGAGTTATGACCTGTTTACAGCCAACTGAAGTTGGCTGTAAAACTTGGACAAATTCTGTTTTCATTCTTTAACTTTCTAACTTGTGTTCGATTGATTCCGTTAACATGTTTAGTGACCACAACAACATCAAACATCAATATTACAAGTAGATCAGCAAGTAAATCAGTAGCATAATCAAGACAACTTCAGTTTATCATCACTTCATCATGTTTCATCAATGTTTCATTACGAGTTAGTTTATATGCAAGACTTTGTTCATGGTTCTTTAGTGTTCATGGATTTTCATCATCAAACATCTATTAACCACTTAAATAACATAAAGAATGAACGGATCTAAGTTCTTACCACTAGTTCAAGACTAGGGAAGTAACAAGTCAGAAATGTGGAGGATAATAGCACACGAGAGAGGTCCTTCAAGTTCCAAGCACACCGGGCTTCCTACTTCACCTCCTAGCACCTTGAGGTAACCTTGGATCGGATGTTGTTCGGTTTGACACTGTTCCATTAAAGTGCTTAATTAATTCGTAAAGTGTCTTTTATATATATTTTTGTAACACTTTTAATTTCTAACACTTAGGAAAACACAAGGGACTATTTAATGACTTTTCTGTATACTACTAGTGTGTTAACAAGCACATGTAAATATAGCACAGAAATCAGAGAGCAGTTAAGTAATTCCACATAGTCGTCAAGCACTTTAATTAACATTAATAGATTGTACGGTTACATGTAAATTTGAGGGTTGTCACAGATTTCGCGACTTGAACGATTTTATTGGTGACCATTATCATGTAAATCCGTTAACACACCTGTTTATACGTAATATATCTACGATTTGCGCATCGTAATATATATTCATAAACGTAAACATTTTAACACACGAAATCTTGTTAACTTATTTATTTTGTCATTTTTAAGGCATGCATACATAAAATAACTCATATGTATCAATTTTCATGCTCGACAAATAAGTTACAGATTTAACGCGATTTTACCGATTCTACCGTTCTAAACGCACTAGTGTACATGCATAGCCTAAATTTCCCGCTATCATGTCAACACTTAACATATTACCATATTCACATATTTAAATCACATAACACATTCTAACACATAAGGTTCACCCATATATAACCCATACTAGTGTTCATTGTAAAACGCGTATTTTAGTGATTCGGTAACGTTTTCGGGCGTCGGAATCACGTATGGCCAACCAAACACCAAGTAAACTTAAAATTAGTTATATTACTTATATTTAAACTAAAAATATCAGTTTACTTACTGATCTAAATCAATTTTATAAAAATCGTTCGAAAAGCCGATTTTTGACCCTTTTACCGCATAGTTTTGCGTTAAACGTTACTATAATCATCCCAACTCGGAATGACTTGATATTTTAACACAATACATATTATTTACTGATTCAAATGATGATTATAATCAGATTAGTGCAGTTTTTGTGTAAGTCACATAAATCATGCGATTTCACGTATTTTACAACAAATAAAGCACCAAGTACAACATGCAAAGCTAGCAAACTTTATCATAAAGTTTCATGCAATTTTAACACTTCAAATATTATTATTTTTAGTGTTTAGGGCCTGATTAAAATCCATCTTCATCATACCATACATAAATCATCATTTCATGACCATTCATCCACATACATGCTTAAGTACAAACATCTAATGCATTCAATTCACATCATCATCAACATGCATGAACTAAATTATATCTAACATGCATTTAACTCATGTTCAAACATTCAAGAACATCATCATCTTCATACGATCATCATCTTATTATTTCATCATAAATGCAAGATATATATATATATACTTATATTCTTACACATTTAAGACTTAATCAACAAAATTTCATATGCATGCATAGATATACACATACATATACGGTCATACATATGTATATACACATGATTCAAAAGTTTACTTTTCACATATTCATGAACCCATTTCAAATCACAAAAACCCTTTTTTAAATCATTCATGAATTAATTCCCAAGAATCAATCAAACATGTATCAATCAAAAATCAAAACCCAACCTCATACACACATGTATATATACTCACGGCCACATGCACACACACACACACATACATCCATTTTTATTTTATTTAAAACCCCATTTGTTTTTAGTTTCAAGTTAATGCTTAAATCCAAGAACAAGAGAAACTTCCATCATCATCAAGATTATAAAAAATCAAAAACAAGGTTTTTAAAGTAAGTTTTATACCTTCAAGATTTTGAATGATTTTTAGTAAAGATTGACGATATGGAGCTTGATTGTTGTTTGAAACACCTTGTAATCACTTTTGGACCTTTAAATGAGCTTGAAACTAACTTGGAATGGCTTTAATTCTCAAGAACAAGGTTTGAAATTCAAAATCTATGATATTAGGGGTGTTTCGGTCAAGCTTGTAGAGAGAGAGAGAGAATGAGTTGATTTGTTTTTTTTGTTTTGAGATATGTTTCTTGGATTTGGCAAGATTATGGAGGATTTTGTAAGATTTTTAAAGACATCATCATCACTCACCTATTTTTCATCCAATGAGTGGAAGAGAGACGAGAGAGAGAGAGTGGTATATGGCTGCCACCTATCTCTTATATATACACCATACACGCATACATATATATATATATATATATATATTATATGTATATATATCAAAAACTGGTATTTTACTGGATACCGTGTATTTTATCTAGCGTTTTAATCCCGTTTTATGATGTTTTAAATTATTTTTATCATTCTATAAAAATAATCTCACTAAAATATTACTGAAATAATTATCAGTTGCCTTGACTGGCTGTGTTGACCGTATTTTGTCGGATACGCGTAGTATCGCGCGGTACGAGCTCAAACTCGAAAATAGAGTTTATTTAGCATTTTAATTTATTTTTTCTTCCGGACATGATTAAAATAATCATTCTAATCATAACAGACTATTTTTAGGATTTTAATATTGATCGGGTGGTCACCGACGTTGGTTTCGCATTTTATTCGATACGCGATAAGCATTTATCTTATTGTTGCCAACGTAATTTTTATCAATGCTTGGATTTACCAACACATTCAATATCACATATAAACATCAATATCAGTCAAATACAACCTTTTTATTTATTCATGACACATGTTACATTTGTATGGTACAGCCTAAATAGCCTGGTGTCACAAGTTTTTAGACTGCAAGCCACAGAACTATGACGGCACTGGAGGTGTAGTGACTTTCGTGCGCTGGACGGAAAAGACGGATTCCACGATCCGAATGATACTGCGGATCAACAAGTTACCTTTGTAACCGGGCTGTTTGTGGATGAGGCCCTTACTTGGTGGAACTTACAGGTCCAGACTTTGGGTGATGACGCGGCATATGGTATGTTGTGGGACGACTTGAAGGAAAGAATGAGGAAAAAGTACTGCTCACGAGCTAAACTTCAGAAGCTAGAAACCGAGTTTTGGAACTTGTCCATGATTGATGTGGACATAGTAAGGTACACTCAAAGGTTTCATGATCTCTCATGCATAATCCCCTACCTCGTGACTCCTGAATTCAAGCGCATCGAGCGCTATATTTGGGGATTGGCGCCGAAGATTCGTAGCATGGTGATAGCGGCGAACCCTCGACAATAACTCTGGCTGTCAGCCTCATTGAAGATGCTGTTAGGATGAAGAAGTTGTCATTGAATATCATTGAGAAACTGGAAACACATGCTGAGTCATCCGGGGATAAGAAAACGAAACACTTGAATTTTAATCAAGTAACCCGCAACAACAACAAAAACTCCAACAACAACAAGAAACGTGACACTAATCCGTCCCGAGAGGCGAAGACGTTTGCTGCTGCAAACGATACTGGAGTCAAGAAGTACCTGGGAAATCTGCCCAAATGTGATAAGTGCAACTACCACCATCTGGGTGCTTGCCGTGTGCTGAAGTGTGATAAATGTGGGAAATTGGGTCACCGTACTGAGGATTGTTAGGGAAAAGGAAATGGAGGTGGTAACGGAAATGGTAATGGTAATGGGAACCACAATGGTAATGGTACTGGTAATGGGAACGGTAATGGAAATGGCAACGGTGCTGGTACTCGAAACAGAAATGGGAATGGACGTAATCAAGGATGTTGTCGATGTGGTAGTAAGGAGCACTACAAGAAGGACTACCCGAAGGAAAAAAATGCTCAAGGTCGAGCATATGTCATAGAAGCAAGGAACACCCGCGAAGACCCTAATGTGGTCACCGGTACGTTTCTTGTTAACAATCACTTTGCATCCATACTATTTGACACTGGTGCCGATTATAGTTTCGTGTCTGTGGAATTTAAAAATACGCTAGGAGTTGTGTTGGTGCATAATGTCTATCGCCTACATCATCAGTCTGTGTCGTGTCAATTATATGTAATAGTTTGAAAATGTAAAGTTATGTTTGTATGTTAGCCAGTTCGCACGACCTGGAAGGTCAGGCCGCACGAGCTGGAGCTTGTCAGTTCGTGCGGGCTGGGTATGATATCTCGTGCGAACTGGTCAGCCTATAAATAGGTTAGTAGTGTTCTTCATTTGTAACATTCTGGAGAATTCTGTAACGAAGTGCTGTCCGATTCTCTCTGTACCCAAACGTCTAAAATCAATGAAGAACATGTTTAAAGTGACTTTCTACTCTTCTACTCTTGTTCTAACACTGATTGACGGTTTCTAGTCTGATTCCGCCTTTCTAGACACTAGATCTGACTCTGATTGACTCGTTTGGACGAATCCTCGATCCTACAAGTGGTATCAGAGCTCAGGATGAGTCAAATCTGTTGATATCAGTGTTTTGAACGATTTAGAATCATATACTTCTACTCTTTCTTGGATTTTTAGACGAATTCACGGATAAAATGGACTGAATATTGGATATTATGTGTAAAACATCATTTTCAACAATCATACAAAATTACAGACCATAAATCAAACTAAAACTTATCCAAAAATGACAAAAACTTGAAATTTTGTTCAAATCGTGTGAAAATGATGCTCAAATCGTGTGAAATTGATCAGATCGTTTGAGTTTTTGCCAAACCGTTTGAAAATCATTGTTAGTGCATTTATGTCTATAGCCTTCGTCAATCCGAGCCGTAGCGAGAAACAGAAGAAAACGAGTCGTTATGATGTAATATCTAGACAAAAGGCAAGGTGGCAATATTGTAATTAATGAGAAATCTCATTAAAAGTCAAGGCCTATAAATAGGAGCTTTATGTTTAGATTAGGGACTTTTGGCCATTTTAGAGATTTGAAGAGCTCTAGTTCTAGAGAGAGAAACTAGAGAGAGAAAGTCTCTAAGTGATTCAAGTGATTGTACAATTTCAGATTTCTAATAGAATCACGTTTAGATTACGTCATGTGTGTTTAGGTCGCGTTCGTGTACGGATTCCGCACGTTTCACGTTCGTTTCGCAATCGTTTCGGAGTCAAAACCGGTCCAACAAGTGGTATCAGAGCAGGAGCTCGATTGCACTGATCCAACACACATTTCCGATCGTGATTTCATCAGATTCAGATCCGAATTTCATCTACTTCTTCATATTTTTCACGTTTTTTTACTGAAAAACGTCAAATTGAACGGGATTTTACGGTCCAAATCGTCTGATTTTTTGATATGTTGTGCGTATACACCTGATCTATAACCCTACCAAGTTTCAGATCCAAATTCATAGCCGTTTAGGAGTAATCGAAGATTTTCAGTTCGATTTCGCTGTCAAAATTGCAGGTTCACGTTTCTGGTCCGCTCCAACGTACAAGTAATTCTGGTTCGCTCAAAATGGCAGTTTTGGTTGCTGGTTCGCTCGTCCGGTTCGCTTGAACAACACATCTTTCTGGTCCGCTCCAAAGATCATTTGTGATCCGCTCATGTGATAGTATTAGGTCCGCTTTTAGTGACAAAATAGTTGAGGTCCGCTTATTTGTCACATTAACTTCTGCTTTTAGTGACAAAATAGTTGAGGTCCGCTTATTTGTCACATTAACAGTAGGTTCGCTCTTGAGATTCGCTGGTGTGGTTCGCTTTTGTGACATCATATCAAGGGGTATCGCAGTTGAAATCTGATTTGCTTGTCGGCCATTTATAATCAAAAGAAAGTGGTCTGAGTTGTGTGGTGTGTTGAGGTTATCGAACAGTGTAATCACGTGATCTGGTGCACCGTTTCATTCATGTTATCGGAAATTGTTGTTGAGTATTGAAAGTTGTCGGCAAGATTAAAAAAGTGTCATGTGAATGTTTCAGTCAAGATTTACATGTGATAATGAATATCTTATATTCTTGATAACATCAATTTCCAAACAAAGTATCGGCTAAGAGAATTTGGTCTGTTCACTGCACATTGTCAGCCTACTCAAGTATTAGGGTCCAATTATATTGAGAGGTGTATTAAAATTGTCGGGTTAGTGGGAATATGGTCCTATAAGCAATTAAAGGTGTACATGTGATAAGTCTATTACATCAGCTCATATCTTAATCAGTTGTGAAAGTCAAAGTGTTGTCGGCTCAAGTTTCAATATTATTTGCGGCCCAATCATATCATATTGATATTTGTAGTTATCGGCAATTATCAAGTCTCATTCATTCAGGGTTCTCACTTCTACAAATTTTGGAACGAATCCGCGAATCTTCGACACGAGTCCTAGATCAATTTCGATCTCATATTTTTACGTATACAGTTTTGTTAAACTGATTGTGTTTATTTGTTTGTCCAGGTGATTCAAGATGGCTAAAATGTTTGATGAACAGGAAAACGAGAATCTTAAAGATTTAAACGTTTGGATTTCTGATTCTTGGTTTGATAAGAAGAACAGGAAGGATGTTTGGATTAAAAGATCCGAAAATTTCTTATGCATGAAACATGAATCTTTGGAACAGTTGGATAGACGTTTTGATGAATTGATTGATAAGATAAATAGATATGAGATAAAGTTTTCAAATGCTGAAAAAATTTCAAAATTTGCTGATGCATTACCTCTAGAATGGGATGAATTTTTGAGTGAACTAAAAAGGAATGAAAATTTCTCAGAGTTTTCATTTAGAGAATTCATCAATAAGCTTAGATTACATAAGTTTGATAAAGAAAAAAGAAAAGAAGAGTTGATGTATGAGATGAAGAAGGATTTAGAAAAGATAAATTTGGAAGTGATCATCGAAATGAGAAAAAGATTTTCTGTATGTCTTGCTGCAAAAAATGTCATGAAATATGATATTAAGAGAGGTTGTTTTATTGATGAATATGCAAACCCTCTTGATTTTGTTAAAATTTTTTGTGCAGGAACATACAGGATGGAAACAAAGAAAGAAGCCGATGCTGAAAAGATGAATGAAAAGTGCTCAAAATGTGATAAACTTGGAGCAGACAATGCCAAATTCTTGAGTGATGCGGAGAGTTTAACATTGGAAAACAAAGCTTTGAAAGACGAGAAGAAAGCTGATAATGAACAAATTCTGGAGTTGCGCTTGAATTGTGAAAAATTGAGATCTGAAAATGACAAACTTTTGAAGAATGTTGAGAGTTTGTCATCAGAAAATAAAAATTTTAAACAATTAGAAAATGATTTCAAAAGTCAAATAAAGATTTTAGAAGATGAGAGAGATATTTTTGGTAAAGATAATCTTGAAAAACAAATTGAAATAAATTCTCATCTTGCTAAAATCATTCAGCTTGAAAAAGAAGCTGAAAAAGCTCGGATTAAAATCAAAGAGCTTGAAGTTAAATTGAAAGGTTTTGTGACTTCGGCACCATATGAGTGTCCAAAACCGATCAATTATGTTCCAATAAGTGACAATGTCACAAATTTTGACAAAGTCAAAATTGAAAATTGTGATGAAATATCTGATGATGAAAAAGAAAAGAAAAGAAAAATATTTTTAGATTTACAAGAAAAATTTCAAAATACTGTGTTGCAATCTACTGAAACAAGTGAATGCTCAAAGCAAAAACCTGTTAAGAAGAAGGCAGAACAGAAACAAAAAGATAAAATTTTGAAAAATTCTAAAAATGAAAATAAAAGCTCATCAGTACAGTCATCCAATCATTATAAAAAATCACAAAAATTTATAAATGAAAACTCACAAAGTGTTGGTAATAAGTGGTGCAGGTTTGACCACAGTGCTCAAAGGACAAATCATGCTTACAGGAGGAGTTATGATTACCACAAATCTAAACAATGTTATGATCTGAATATGTGGTTTGAAGATGGT
Organism: Helianthus tuberosus; assembly: GCA_030545235.1. Lineage (NCBI taxonomy): Eukaryota > Viridiplantae > Streptophyta > Magnoliopsida > Asterales > Asteraceae > Helianthus > Helianthus tuberosus. Next base: position 17,096 of record JARYGA010026316.1, read on the forward strand.
AGATGGTACGATAACAGAGTGTGCTACACCTGTGGTGTTAGAGGACACATTGCTGTTAACTGCCAGAATTGGAATTTTGAAACACGAAGATGCTATAATTGCCATATCAGAGGACATATTGCCAGAGATTGTTCGAGGAGATCGATGGGAAGATCGAGGGTTGAATCTCAGAGAACGGTAAAGAAACCAGTCACTGTCAAGCCTAAAGAACAGAAAGTGGAAGATAAGAAAGTAAAGCTTTCACAGGGGCAGAGAGACAGACTGAGGAAAAAGAGGAAGAAGGCAAGAGAGTATTTGGAGAAGATTTTGTCTTCAGGTTCACTAGTTGGTTCGAATAAAAGTTCTGATGAATCAATTCACTCGACTGCAAAGTCAAGCAAATCGAATTCTTTAGATACAAATCTGAGGACAGAAAGGAAGAAAAAGAAGAAAGTTATTGGTGATGAATCTGGCTCATCCAAGTCAGACAAGCCAAGTTCGGGCAATGAATCTGATTCCACAAAATCAGAGGAGCCACAAGTTGAGGTAAAGAAGGAAGAGACAGTTCCATTAATGAATGATGAGAATTTTCCACCATTACGAGCCGCAAACCTAAAATCAAAAGGTGTTGATACTGGAAAAATGTTTAATAGCAATGTTAAACATATTTTTAGTAAGATGGTTGATGGTAAGGAAAAAGGAGTGAAAGAGTTTTATGAAGAAAAGAGAATAGCTCAAAATGCGCCTAAAGCTGGTCAGGCTTGGGTGTCAAAATCTATTGGTTGAATTCCTGACTTGCCGGAGCTTCCAGGTTGGTAAGTGTGAAGCAGGTATCGGCATCATTCTTGAGAAATTCACAGGATGGTAACTGTGATATTTCGTCTTACATGTGGTAAATCAGGGACATTAAGTTGTACTTGATTTCCTACAAGTGTTTGTGTTGATAGTATCCTAATAATGTTAATTTTTTCAAAATGGTTAAAAGAGAACAAGGTGATATGATGACCCCGAACTCATAAGAGATGGGTAAACAAACTAATTTTGCCGGAAAAACCATTCTGATTAAAACAAACTTAAGTGTTTTGAAATCATTATGGGAAAATAGTTTGTTGTAAGGGGAAGTTCTGATTGAATACGCCGAAACCCTCACGGCTGAACAAACATGATTACTTTCACAAGATTGAAAAACGGTTTTCAAACTGTCGAAAATCAATGGGTTGTAAATCATGGGGGTACGTTATATTTTCTGCAAAACAGAGCATGAGATGCAGAAAATGGATGGCGAGACAAAGCTATCAGTGTTGGTTGTCAAATTTTCTTTAAATGGTTTTGCATTTTAGGGGGAGTAATGTTGTTAGAAAATACAAAAACATTTGAAAATTTGAAAAAGTAAAAAACATGATAAAATTCAAAAATTGAGTTTTTTGCGTAAAAAAGAGGAAATGATAGTACATCAGTAGACAGTTACAGTACGCTAAAGAAATGGAAAGTTTAAATGTGTTAAACGATCTCACCGTGGATGTGTCGGTAGATTTTTATACACTTAGTAAACTTTTTCGGGATATAAACCTAAATTCAAACTTGCTTATTTCGTGGGGAACACTACTTGGATATATAGGTAACCCCTGAAATCTCGTTTGAAAGGTCTCATAATCTGATATACTAGGTTTTTATACTCAGTGATATCTGGGGTATTATTCCGGGACTTCTGCTGAACGGTAGTTCTGACCTAGTCCTTGAATAATATTTTCTGCAATGCTTGAAACATAGCATTAAACCCTCAGCATGCCGATGAAACAATAAAATTGATAGTCGCTGCTGTTGTAAGCAAAAAGATCCTCTAAAGGGGACATACCGTAAAGTCGAAGCTGATATCTCTCTGCGTATACGGAAGTATCGACCTGAGATCCCTTGGCCCTCGCATACCTAATTTATATACAGATATCATTGTAGTATACTCACCTGTAAGACTGATTATTGGGATTCTGGATACGGGAGTATATTCAAGAGGTGGGACACATGAATGAGTTTAAGTTCTTAAAACACCTAATTCGTATCCTGAATCAGTTGAACTTTGTATGAAAATTTAAGTGGATAAGTATATCGACAATCTAAGTGAATTGTTTAATGCGTAATGTGATTTTAAGCTCAACGGTACTTGTGACTTGTCAAAAACTGATATGATCCTCTGTCGCATACTCAAACAAAAATATTGTCTGTAAATATGTTTGTACATATTTCTTTACTGCTTTATATTTTCAGAAAATACAAAAAGATTTTTGATTCTGCTTTATTTTCGACAACCGATGTCTGAGTGCTGAGTTTCAAAATCTAAGTAAGCTGATAGTGTTTCTGAAAATAAAACAAGTTCATTAATTTGAAACTTGAATTAAAAATAAAAATTTCAAAAACAGTTTGTGATATCTCCAAGGTCATTAGTTTGGACTTGGATGATTAACTGTGAGGGATTTGGATGCTTATACTGTTATAGAGCTAGTTTCCGATTCGATTCGATGAAACTGCCAAATTCATGAAAATTGTTTGTTTAGAATGTTTGAGTGAGCCAGGTTACAATTCCTGGATAGCTGAAATTTGAAATGCTGTTACTTATAAATGTTTGAGTGATTGCAGATGAGATTCCAGACTACGATCCCGGAAGCTGAGTCTAAGGGGGAGTCTGAAGACGAGCTCAAAGCAAGGGGGAGCTTGTATACGGAAAGCAAGGTGTCGATCCCAAAGCACGGAAGCTTGACGAAAGGGGGAGCCTGATGAAGAAAAGAGTCTACAGAAAGGAGAAGCTAAAGCTGAAGACAGATCCACCGGGATTCTGTTCAAGAAGATTCAGAGAGAGAGAGAGAAAAAGAAGACGCTACGAGTTTGACTCAATGATCGAGATTGACTGCGGCAATATCCAAGGGGGAGTCTGTTAGTGCATTTATGTCTATAGCCTTCGTCAATCCGAGCCGTAGCGAGAAACAGAAGAAAATGAGTCGTTATGATGTAATATCTAGACAAAAGGCAAGGTGGCAATATTGTAATTAATGAGAAATCTCATTAAAAGTCAAGGCCTATAAATAGGAGCTTTATGTTTAGATTAGGGACTTTTGGCCATTTTAGAGATTTGAAGAGCTCTAGTTCTAGAGAGAGAAACTAGAGAGAGAAAGTCTCTAAGTGATTCAAGTGATTGTACAATTTCAGATTTCTAATAGAATCACGTTTAGATTACGTCATGTGTGTTTAGGTCGCATTCGTGTACGGATTCCGCACGTTTCACGTTCGTTTCGCAATCGTTTCGAAGTCAAAACCGGTCCAACAATCATGACCAGATCGCACGAGTTGGACCAAATCGTTTAAAAATTTTAAAACAGTGTAAACCAGACCGCACGAATTGATCAGATCGTGTGAAGGTGTTATCCAGATAGTGTGAATTTGTTCAGATCGCACGAACTGAAAATTTTTAAACTAGTTTTTGTCACTTCGCACGGATTGGATAGTCCAGGTCGTTTGAGATTCAGGTCGTTTGAAGTCCAGGTCGTCTGAAAGTCCAGATCGTTTGAAAGTCCAGGTCGCTTGAAATTTTAAATTTTCAAAACTTAGAAATTTTTCGAAACATTTTTCAAAGTATAAAAATGGACAATCAAGAGTTTTACAATGCGTTTTTTGGAGGAGGTATGACTGTTCAAACTCCAGCAAGTATAGCCCAGAATGTGAATATGGAGAACGAGCTAGGAACCATGCAAAAACCACCGAAACTGCTCAACATTGAAGATTATTCGGGGTGGCAGGATAGATTTCGCACGTGGGTTCAGGTGAATCACCTCAAATGCTGGCTGAAAGTTGAAACGAAATATGTAGTCCCTACGAATGATGATGGTCTTCCGAAAATATTTAACACATTAACTCCGGCTGAACAAGACAACTTTAAAGCTCATGAGCTTGAACTTCAGAAGATGAGGAAAATGATGCTGAAAAAGTTGATGAAAATGTTGATCAGGGTACAGGTTTGATTCTACGTCTTGAACATGATGTAGAGGAAGGAGAGATATTTCATACGTACACTAGAGCTGAGATCATTAAGATGATGGTTATTGAAGAAAGTGACTTTAACTTCGATTTTGAAGAAGAGTTGAACAAGTTTGATATCAATCATCAACCTGAATATCAGTACAAGTATGTTGAAGATGCTGATAATTATGATAAAGTGGAAGTAGAAGACTGGAGCGACGATGATCAGTCTGAGAATGTTAATGTTGATACTTCTAGCTTTCCAACTCTTGCTGAGTTTTTTAGTCAAGCAAATGAGGATGAATTGAGAAGAAAAGTTGCTGAAAGTGTTAAGAGTAAGAGTTTTAAAGAAATGTCGAAAGAAGAACAACGCGAAGAACGAAAGAAGTGGTTCAGGAAGGATACGGAAAGAAAATTCAAAAGACCACTACAGTATTACAGAAGGGATAGAGATGTGTCTCTGGGAGATATCATAAGCTGGGGTTACTTGCCACAAGTTAACACTTATGCTATTCGAAGAGAATTTGGTGTTCAATATTTCCAATATATTCAAGATATAATGTCTCTACCTTGGTGGGATGTTGAAGAGTTGTCCCAGGTCCGAACATTATCTTATCCAGTCAGAGTTCATGATATGCAGACATGGGGCTTGATGAAATTTGAATCCTTCAGAGAATTTAAACACTGGAAGCCACATTATCCTAAGAAAGTCAAGAGGATGGATCCAGTTACAGGTATTGAGGAAACAATTCTGCAGATCAAGAAGCCCAGGGTTATAAAGAATATTCCATTGCCAAAGATGGAACAAAATTTTCTTGAAGGGTTTGTATGCTGGGTTTATAGTTGCATGATGACCGAAGCAGTGATTGTGTACAAAGTTGGGGATGAAATCAGATATATTCACCTGTACGATCCGATGTGGATAGTGAATTGTTCTGCAAAGGATATTGAATGTCTGTTTGTGAACAAGATTGGATACAAAGCAGAAGATAGAGAACAAGCTCTGCAGTTTCAGAAAGTTGCTAAAATATGTTTTCAAAAGGGTGTAAATTCTGAAAATATGTGGTTAACAAGCTGGAGAGAGATTGAAAGAGAAGAGTCTTTGAAAGCAAAGAAGCTGAAAAAAGAGCGTGAAGAGAAAGACAGAATTGCTAGAGCTACATGTGTGCAAAGGCTAGCTGAAGATGAGCAGAGAGCTGCTAAGGAAAATGAAAAGCTCAGGAAAGCGTTGTTGAAAAAGCCGAAGCAAAGAGAAGAATTTTTCAAGTCTTTGTGAAGGACGTTTTGAAGACAGCCTGACTGAAGACTGCGGCAATATCCAAGGGGGAGTTTGTTGGTGCATAATGTCTATCGCCTGCGTCATCAGTCTGTGTCGTGTCAATTATATGTAATAGTTTGAAAATGTAAAGTTATGTTTGTATGTTAGCCAGTTCGCACGACCTGGAAGGTCAGGTCGCACGAGCTGGAGCTTGTCAGTTCATGCGGACTAGGTATGATATCTCGTGCGAACTGGTCAGCCTATAAATAGGCTAGTAGTGTTCTTCATTTGTAACATTCTGGAGAATTCTGTAACGAAGTGTTGTCCGATTCTCTCTGTACCAAAACGTCTAAAATCAATGAAGAACATGTTTAAAGTGACTTTCTACTCTTCTACTCTTGTTCTAACACTGATTAACGGTTTCTAGCCTGATTCTGCCTTTCTAGAAACTAGATCTGACTCTGATTGACTCATTTGGACGAATCCTCGACCCTACAAGTTGAGTCTAGTAGGTTAGACATTCCTTATTCAATAGAATTAGCCGATGGTAAACTTGTCGAATCGGGAGAAGTCATTAAAGGATGCTTATTAGAACTTAGCGAATGAAGGTTTGGCATTGACCTTTTACCCGTTCAGTTGGGTAGCTTTGATGTTGTGGTTGGCATGGATTGGCTATCCAAGAATAGAGCTGAAGTTGTTTGTCATGAGAAGATCATTCGCATCCCTCTTGCGTGTGATGAAATGCTCATAGTGCACGGGAAAAAGCGCGACACGCCCCAGCGAATCATCAACTGCATGAAGGCCCAGAAATGTTTACGAAAAGGATGTGTTGCCTTTTTGGCGCATGTGGTAGACAAGAAGGTTGCGGAGTCGAAGCTTGAAGACATTCCTGTGGTGAAGGATTTCCCTGAAGTCTTCCCTGAAGACTTGCCGAGATTACCTCCACAAAGACAAGTTGAATTTCACATTGACTTGGTTCCGGGAGCCGCGCCCGTGGCCAAGGCTCCTTATCGACTTGCACCATCCGAAATGCAATAATTACTGGATAAAGGATTCATTGGACCAAGCTTCTAGCCTTGGGGAGCTCCGGTATTATTCATGAAGAAAAAGGATGGAACGTTCCGGATGTGTATCAACTATCGAGAGTTGAATAAACTCACGGTCAAGAATTGGTATCCACTACCGAGGATTGATGATTTATTCGACTAGTTACAAGGATCAAGCTATTAATCCAAGATAGACCTCAAGTCTGGCTATCATCAGTTGAGGATTGATGTGCGTGTAGCGTTATATAATTTTTATGTATATTTTAAGCCCTTTTTAACACTTTAGTCAAGTTTTAAATTTATAAAACACGATATTTTACAAACACTAAACACACATACGGGCAAGTGCACCCATCGTGAGCGTAGTATAGCGTTGGTAAGATACCGAGGTCGTCCAAGGACACAAGAGCTTTTAGTACCGGTTTATCCTCAACGTCTAATCAAATCAAAATTTAGGAAAAAGGTTTTAAACATGAAAAATAAAAACTAAAAATGCTGAAAAATAAAAATAAACAAAAAAACAGATAGACAAGATGAATCACTTGGATCCGACTCGCCTTTAGTGTAACCTTTGATTATTTCCGCACTTTTGAACTTTTTAAGAGATTATCTTAGTTATAGTAGTAGGCCCCTCTTTTGAAGGTGACGTTACCCTCAACCCAGTAGTTTGAGTCAGCAAGGATACAATCCTAAAGAGTTGGATTATTGGAAGATAATTAATTAAGTTATTAATGTGTAATGTGGTAGGCCCCTCTTTTGAAGGTGACGTTACCCTCGGCTAAGTGGTTTGAGCCAGCAGGGATACAATCCCAAGTAGCCGGGTTAATGTATTAATAGTAGTTTACATATGAGGGGATCAAGCCATTCGCACCTCCGCCATCCAATACCAGTGGGTATTTAAGGAGGTCCTAGTAAGCTTGACCCAGGTCCTTGCAGGATCTATACACTAAACAAGGCAAGAACCTTACCAAACCATTCCCTTAACCCCCGACCTGGTAGCCAACATATCTCCATATAGACCGTGGAGATATGAATGGTGTAAATCTTTTATTTTATATAGACAGTAAAATAACGCCAAGACGCCACGGATAAATGATAAGGAAGTTTCACCTTCAACACAAGAAACTAGTTTTTAAAGTCATTAATACAAAACCAAATAAAAAGTGCGAAAAGATTAAAAATAAAAAGTGTTACACTAAATGCTTGTCTTCACCAAGTGATGTAAGAGACTTAGGCAAACATGGCCTTTGATTGTCAAGAACTCTTACTATCAATCTTGGATCCCGAGACTACTACACACACTCTATGATGGATGATGGATGATGGTGGTGGATGTGGGTTGTGATGATGGTGGATTGTGGGTGAAGTGTGAGAGAGGTGGTTTGCCAAGGGATGCCTTTGAAGTGAACCAAGCACTCCTATTTATAGCCTGTACAAAAGCCCGGACACGGCCCCGTGCCCGCTGGGCACGGCCCCGTGTCCACCCATCTTCTCTTTCTTCATTAAATGCAGTTTGTCTGTATTAGTTGACCACGCCCCCGTGTCCACTGGGTACGGCCCCGTGTGCAGAAGCTTATCTGTACTATCAAGATTTGCTTGGATTATGCGAATCTTAGCGTTGACCACGGCCGTGTGGAGCTGGGCACGCCCCCGTGTTGGGGAATAGAAGCTTCTACGCTTTTGTCTTTTCTGCAGACGCTTGGGCACGCCCCCGTGTCCGCTGGGCACGGGGCGTGTTCAGCCTTCTGATGTCCTGTTTTTGCTTGGGAAGATGCTGTCGAGGGGTCGGGCATACCACGTTTATTCCTTTTCTTGTATTTATGTTAGATTTAGCTGCTTTTTTGCTTCTTTTGTTCATTTAAGACCTTTTAACCCTGAAAATACAAAAGGAAGACAAAAGCACACTTTTTCCAACATTAGTACTAAAAAAAGGTTAGTTTTATGCCTCATTTGATGTCATTTATATGTTGCATCTTACACACATCAAATACCCTCACACTTGAATCTTTGCTTATCCTCAAGCAAAACTCTTTATAATGTGGCTTACACACCTAAATGGAATGGGTAGAAGAGAAGTTTTGGGCTTGTCTTGAGTGTCGGGATTCCAAGATCTTTATTAAGTTTTATTTTTATGTTATTTACAATCCTATTTGTTATGATTCATTTAGAACGTTTCATAAGATAAATTTCTTATTTGGGCATAACATGCCTCTATAAATTCCATTTATATACAAGTTCACATACCTCACGGGAGATCACTAAACACTCGGCCGAATATGTATTTTGTGAATCACTCAAGACCGGCATGGAACTTACTTCTACCATATGCTTGCCAAGCAATCAATCCTCCTCCTTTTTAACTATAAACCTTTGTAGATATCAAGAGGACATGGGGAAGGGTTAGGCTTGGGTTAAAGGTAGGTGGTTTTGGGTTAGTGGTTAGTAGAAAAAGGGCGGAAGGCGTAAAAAGCGTCGGTTTTCGTAAAACTCTTTTTGTTTTTGTGACTTTTTATTCAACGAAGCACTTTTCAAACAAAGTTTCTTTTGAGGAACTTGTTTGCTTATTGCTAAACTTTATCATCATTTTTTTTTATAAGAAATGTCACATGAATACCGAGCTTTTTACTAAAATAAAGGGTTTAAAATGAAAAAGGGTTTTGGTGGGTAAAGGGTGTTTGTTTTGTGGGTTTAGAAATGAAAAGATTTAGGCTCAAAGGGGTTAACTAGGGGGATTTTGGGTAGGTGGTAAAAAAAAGAAAAATAATGGTGTTGAAAAGAAAAAGGGTTAGTCCTAATGCCTCCATCATTTACTTACTTGGGTTTAAGTTGATAAGGACCGGGAATGTATCGTCATGGCAAGTTCTAGAGTTGTAAGAAACCAAGCGGCTATTCACACAAGAAACGAAAGATGAGCATTTAGTCTAAAGATGTGTATTTGTATGCTCAATTAAAGGCTCAAAACTCACTTTTTGTGGGAATGGGTTTTTAATGTGATCAAGTATATATAATCAAATTTGAACTAGATTTATCATGCCGTTTCATAATTTTCTTATGCTGGTTCTTTTTATCACGACACTATCGGTTGTAAATTCGTAAACATATAACCTTTTTAGAACTTGTTATTCCCAATTTAAACAAGACAAGTAAAAAAAATGAAAAGTTTTTGAAAAAAATTGGGGTGTTTAGCGGTTCCGATAGAGTTTTGTGTAAGACTTGTAATTAGGACTTGCAAAATTCAAGTTTTAGCATCCCCCCACACTTAAATTACACATTGTCCTCAATGTGTCCCAAAAATAAGATTTTAGGTTGATTGAATGTGTAAAAGGTGTGTTAAAAACAAAAATTCATGTTACTGGGCATCTGGACACGGGCCGTGGTGACCGGGCACGACCCCGTGTGTAGGTTTCCAGTAACAGAAAGTAACAGAAGGCTGGGCACGGAGGCGTGTTCAGTGAACACACGTGTCCAGTTACCTGAACTGGGCGTTTTTCTGCAGACCCTTGAGCACGGGGCGTGTTGGCTGAGCACGGCCCGTGCTGAACTTGATGTAATGAAGAAAAATCATCGGGAGGCTCTGTTTTTGTGCATGGGGTGTTGGTTTAAGCTTCCCTTAGTATCCTTCACCATCTCGAGTGTGTTTTATTCCTAAAAATTAAAACTAAACTAGAAAGCATAAAAGTTAATCTAAACTAAAACTAAGGATAGTTCCGCGGAATGCCTCCGTGGTGCGCCACGTTTATAAGGGTCCTTGGCTAGACCCAAAGTCAGTCATATGTTACCCAAGTGGGATGTTTTACATCCCATGTTGCACCGTCGGAGAGCATCATCCCAAATTGAGTCTATGACTTTCATGTAATTGACTGGGTCGTCGTCTTCTACTCTCTTACCGACCCCGAACTTCATCTCCTTGTCCCCAACCCTCAATGTTAGTGTCCCACCATTCATATCTACCACTGCGTGGGCTGTAGCTAGGAATGGCCTCCCTAGGATGAGTGGTACTTCGGTATCTTCCTCCATATCTAGTATGACAAAGTCGGCCGGGAAGACAAAGTCTCCGACTTTAACCAATAGATTTTCAGCGACACCTTGTGGATATTTTACGGACCTATCGGCGAGTTGTATGCTCATTTTTGTAGGGCTTGTTTTCCCTAGTCCGAGTCGGTCGAACATTGATGCGGGCATGAGGTTGATACTAGCCCCGAGGTCGGCTAGTGCATTGCGAATGGGTGATTCCCCAATTGAACAAGGGATGGTGAAGCTTCCGGGATCGATCTTCTTTTGTGGGAGTTTGTTGAGTAGCAAGGCGGAGCATTCTTCGCTTAAATTCACTAATTGCAATGATTCGATTTTCCTTTTGTGAGTGAGGAAGTCCCTCATAAATTTTGAATATTTAAGCATTTGATTTAGGACTTCGACAAATGGAATGTTAACGTGCAATTGTTTTAGCAAAGTTACGAATTTTGTGAATTGCTCATCAGTCTTTTGGCGAAGTAACCAACCGGGGTACGGTACCGGAGGATTCTTGGTGGGCTCTTAATTTGGTGGAGGAGCCGTCTCTTGTTGGGATGTCGGCGAGGTTGCGGTTTGGCTAGATCGGCTCTTTTCAGTTGGAGGTAGTGGAGCCTCCTCGGGACCTACGGTACGGTTTCTCAATGTGATGAGATGCACTTGCGCCTTTGGGTTGGTTTCGGTATTGCTTGGTAACGCGCCTTGTGGTCTCTCGGAGAAATTTTGAGCTAGTTGATTTAGTTGTTTTTCAATGTTTTGAATACTAGCTTGTTGATTTCTAAAGTTTGATTCCAGTTGTTGGAATCGATCAGAGTTTTTCTTTTCGGTGTCAGAGATGAGGCGAGAGACGGTATCCTCAAGCCTCTCTCGTCCCCCTTGTTGTTGTTGAGAGAAATTTTGTGACTCGTTTCTTGGTTGTTGAAAGTTTGTCCGTTGGTTTAGATTTTGTTGGTTACTTCTATTTCCGGGTTCTCTCCAACCAAGGTTAGGGTGGTTACGCCATCCTTGGTTGTAGGTACCAGTTGGAGGACCCGACGGTCTATTATCAATGTAGTTTACCGTTTCTGTTTGATTATCCATTTCTTTCATACAACTCCAATTTTCATGTGGTCCACCACACCCTTCACAAGCCAAAACCGAGGCCGTTTTTGCCATTTCTAACTTTTTGATTTTTTAAGAAAGGGCATCGATTTGGGCTTGCAGGGAGGTGCTTTCGTCAACCTTATGGGCGCCCGGGGCAATAGATTTTGTGCCTCGAGGAGTGTGCCACTGAAAATTGGTTTGAGCAATTTCCTCAATTTGATTATAAATTTCATTTGGGCGACGATTACCTAAAAGTCCCCCGGAGCTAGAGTCAAGTGTTTGCCTTGTGTGTGGAAGAAACCCATTATAGAAAGTGGATACTTGTTGCCATACCGCAAGACCATGATGAGGACACTTTCTTAATAGCTCCTTGAACCTTTCCCAAGTTTCATATAAGGATTCCCCGTCCTCTTGTGAATATGTATTAAGTTTCATATAAGGATTCCCCGCAAGACCATGGCTTAGCAGAATTGAAATTCTTGAAACTACACTGAGCATTATTGTTGTTATTATTGTTGTATAATTGATGGATCTGGGTCACTACGCCTGGAAGTACAGCTGCCATTTGCTGAGCAACAAGGGCTGCCACTTCTTCGTTATTTAGAGGTTGTGAATCACGTTGAGGAGGCATTGTCTAAAAAGAACAAGGAAACATGAGAAACGAGTGAGGTCAATAATTGGGAAAAGCAAAAGAGGTATTGAAAACATCGACAAAACACAAGGAGTATGATCATTTGTTTGTTACCTTGAACAGACAAATGACACGCGGTGACTAACCAAAGTAAATGGGTCAATATAATGTATTTCCGAAGACATGCTCACCTATAAGTGTACACTCACCCCAAGAGTTCCCAGGTAAGAGTGACTGGTCCGATTATGTGGATTTGTACGAACACTCAAGCCTTAGACAAAAAACTCAGGGTACATGCATTCACTCTTCCAGTTTGCACGTGTTCACATTATAAGACCCAAACTTTGACGAGATTTTGAAAACTCAGAAGGCACTAAGCCAAATATGAGTCAAACTGGAAGGGTTCAAAACCTAGTAATCAATCATCCTAGAACAGATGATTAATTTTCGAAGCGGATTCGAAATTTGTGTTCTCGTTGTTTTATCACCTAAGGGTAGGTGACGGTATTGTTTTTAAAATCTAAACGCAAATCTTCTTGCGTTAGGGTCCTAGAAAGTTATAGTCTAGGTCAAAGCATTACTAATAACCTAATTCCCTATAACCATTGGCTCTGATACCAACTCTTCTGTCACACCGACTGCGTTAAAACAACGAAACCGCGGCAGAAACGTCGGGGAGTGTTGCAATAGAATTATTGTTTCACAACCATGGATACAAAAGTTTTGTTTTATTTAAACATTAACATTGTCTTAAAGTTAAACAAAAAAGTTACATATCGACTATTATTGTTATTATGTCACTAAGGCCTAGTCCAGATCCTATGTGAACATGCATCCTAGCAATCAAGATCATGCAACACCACCTGAAACATATGTAAAAACAAATTCAGCAAAGAAATGCTGGCGAGCACATAGGTTTTATAAGAGTGTCGGATTCATGGCTAGTTTATATGTTGCAATACTTTATTAAAAACCTTGTTTTGAAAAGTGCATAGTATTGCAACATAATTTAACCATCTCAAATCAAGATGGTTATAACTTGTAAAATCTCGTAGCCATGATTCTTAACCCCAAAACATTTGTTTAGTAAACCAAATTGTAAAACATCTCGTAAAATCTCGTTAATAAAACTCGTTAACAAAACCCGTTAATAAAACTCGTTAACAAAACTCGTTAATAAAACTCATATGGTTTATATCCTTTCGAAAACATCGTTATGTGACATCGTTTCAAAATCGTTTACCCAAGTGAACTAAATAACGCCACGGTATGTAACATGATGAAAACACTTATATATAAGATGTACCAGCGACGTATCTGCCATGTTTTCATCACATTACACCCATCCCGTTATCTAAACACTAACCAAAACCAATCGTTTATTCAATTCGTTTAACTCGTTTAAGTCATCCCAACATCGTTTAACTCGTTTAAGTCGTTTATATCATCCTCGTTTTAATTGTGAAACTACTTTTGGTCGTCTAGCTAATAACATCCAAACCTTCGTGACTCGACTATCTCGCTTCTCGCATTAACAAACCACCAAAGGGTAAGTTAACTACCACAGATTCAGTCGTTACCCACATAACCCCCACACATAACCATGGGTGCAGTCTGATAACGGGATTTATCAGATCCTATGGTACCATAACCTAATACTGGTCGGCTTGATCAATGTTAATGAATCTCATTTGTTATGTAACTACAAGCAACAAGTTCGTTCACTTTATCGAAATCGTTATTAGTTTAATATAAACCACCTTAATCGTTTTTTAAACCATCGTTTAAACCTTGAAATCATTTTGCACATATGAATCACCCCAAAACAATTGAAAACAATAAAATAGGGGAACTATGTACTCACATTGAAGTGCAAAGTATCCTGAATCCAAAGAGTTCAACAAACTCAAGCAAAACACGGTAATCAAGTAGCACCTAATAATCGGATTACTAGGTTAATAAATCGACACCTAAATCGGAAGATCGGATAGAATGAGGTCTTGTAAACCAAATGAGTATTGGAACTCATGTGATATAGTTTAACAAAGTCTACATTCTAAATCGGAAACTAACCTAAGTGCTTTCGACCCGTTACGACCCATTAAGGTAGCTTACGCTAATTTAACGCGTCGTTCGCGCAAATGCGCGTTCGAGACGTCTAACTAGTCCTATGACAAGTATTATATGCCCTGACATATTTAAATATGTTGCATAATCAGTTATGTGACAAAAGTTTAGGTTACATATGCTTAAAGTTCAATTATGCATGAAAAGGGCATTTTGGTCATTTACCTAAGGCATATAAACTACCTATCATACAACTAATTAAACCAAAGTGACCATAAGGTATAACCTCGGAAGGTTATTCTCTATACAACTATGGTCACTAAACATGCTTCGTCGGATCCTAAATATCGACTAAACGGGTCTAGTTCGAAAGTCTAAGAGGTTGTTTAGACCGCTTGACTTACGACTCTATACAAGCATTAAACTAAAAGTGACGAGCTAAACATGTTAAAACATGTTTAGTTAAGTTAGAAAACAGGTTTTGATATCAAAACAAAGTGTTTTGATACCCAAGAGTAGTTTGGTTACAAAATACGCATGAATACGTATTTTGACCGAAACTACGACTCGTCACTACGCCTAGTCAACGTGGTAATCAGTAGGTATAGTCACACGGGACTATAACCATCGTGATTACGCTCACGTTGCAAAGTTAAAACGAACTTTTGGTTGACCATTGACTGGTCAAAGCTGAAAGTCAAACACTGTTTGACTTTCATGCTTGAAATACATGAACAAGCATGAAGGAGACTTACAAAGGGTCCAAGCAAGGATGTTTTGATTCAAAATTGCTTAGGTATGAGGTGTTAAACCTCAACTTAGAGCAGAAATTGAATCAAAGTGTGAAGAACCCAAATGAGAAACCTTGCTTTTTGTAGGAAGTTAGGATCAATAGGATCATTCCAAGTGTTAGGAGGGTGTAATCTTGGCCATACATGTGGGAACATGGTATTAGAATACAATGGGAGTCGAAAACCAGCTCCAGGTATTGCAAAAATGGCATAAACAACCCTGAATTTGGACCAGAATGCTGAATTTGAACTTTTTGTCTGATCTGGTGTTATGCCCCGTTTAAGGATAGGCCTCACCTTACGCGGCCCGCCTAGCATACTTTCCAGAAATGTCAAAACAGGTCCCTGCACTTGAGAAACTTGCATTTTGACGCATTTTTGACGCATTTTTGACACGTTTAAGCCCCGTTAACCTCAATTCTAGGCTCTAAAATGAAGTTAAAGTTTAGGGAGCTCAAAACATTCTCAAAAAAATTTCGGATGTCGGCTTGTTTGGTCGTACGGTTGCGTTATTTGGTTAATTACGACGGAAGTCGTAACGGACGCAAAAACGATCCAAATTAAGCGACGAATGGAATTTTATCATGCCAATCACTAAAATAAAATATTTTAATGATTACATAAAATTTTGGATCTCCAGATATATTCAGAACATAAGATATGCGCGAAAATGCAAACTTATGCACTTTTTGACGCTTTTAGTCCCTATTGATCAAATAAGTTTATTTTTGCGCACCAAACACCTCAAAGCCTATATCTAAGCTTTTTAAAGGATATTTAGGGCATGTTTAACTTATGATCAAGTTCCGGAATGTTCGTTACTGAACAAATCCACATACTTTCACAGTTTGACACAAATAGTCCCTACGATCGAATAGACTTGTTTTCAACACACCCAACCATCCAAAACTAATTTCTAAGTTATGTAAAGGTTATTCAAGGTATGTTAAGCCTATGACACTATTCCGGAGTGTTTGTCGTGTTAAACTGACTGCGTTTACGCACCAGTTTGTGTATAACCTTCCAGAAAGCGATTTAAAGCTTGAAATCGGAGTCAAATCAAATTGTAAAATCATCAAACATAAATACATACATAATAACACCAAAACACATATAATAACACCAAAGCACATTTTTTTTTATTAATAATCAACATTGTTTTACATTGTACATCAATTACAGAGCACAGTTGTCACAGTCTCCCCTACTTCAGGAAATTTCGTCCCGAAATTTTAACTAGAGGAAACTTGTGAGAAAAATTGCGGATATTTCACCTTCATTTGGTCCTCACGTTCCCAAGTAAACTCTGGGCACGTTTGGACTCCCAGCGGACCTTGACCAATCGAATCCGTTTGTTCTTCAACTGTTTGACTGCACGGTCCACGATCTTCACGGGTTTCTCGACAAAGTGCATCGTTTCATCGATTCGGATCTTGTCGAGTGGAATGTGAAGATCAACATCAGCTAAACACTTTCACAAATTGGACACGTGAAAATTCGGATGAATATTTCCAAGCTCTGGAGGTAGCTCTAGTCGATAGGTAACCTTTCCAATTCTTTCAACAATCTTAAATGGTCCAACATATCGAGGTGCAATTTTTCCTTTCTTTCCAAATCTCACCACTCCCTTCCAAGGTGATACCTTGAGTAGGACACGGTTTCCGACTTGAAATTCTAAGGGCTTGCGTCGCATATCCGCATAACTCTTTTGACGGCTTCTGGCTGTCACAAGATTATCACGAATTTTCTTGATTTTGTCTGTTGTTTCTAGAATGAGCTCAGGTCCAGTAAGCTGAGCTTCACCAATCTCATTCCAACGGACAGGTGAACAACATTTTCGACCGTATAAAGCTTCGAATGGTGCCATATTAATGCTAGCATGATAACTATTGTTGTAAGAGAACTCGATCAATGGATGATGAGAATCCCAATTACCACCAAAGTCTATCACGCATGCTCTAAGCATATCCTCCAAAGTTTGAATTGTCCTCTTGGTTTGTCCATCTATTTGGGGGTGATAAGCAGTGCTTAGATTTAGTTGAGTTCCTAAAGCGGATTGCATGGTCTTCCAGAAATGAGATGAAAATCGAGCATCACGGTCAGATATGATATCCAAAGGAACACCATGTCGAGATACAATCTCATCAACATAAATCTTTGCAAGTTTATCAGCAGATAGATCCTCGCGAATCGGAATAAAATGAGCTAATTTCGTTAATCGATCGATAATAACCCAAATAGCATCATGACCTCTAGATATACGCGGTAACTTAATGATGAGATCCATAGCAATGTTCTCCCACTTCCAAACTGGTATCTCTGGCTGTACAAGCAAACCAGATGGTCATTGATATTAAGCCTGACTTTGAGACAAGTTAGGCATTTCGATACATACAAGGCAACATCCTTTTTCATACCAGGCCACCAGTACTGAGTACGAAGATCCTTGTACATTTTATCAGCACCAGGATGGATAGAATATCGAGACTTATGAGATTCATCCATCACTAAGGTGCGGAGATCATCTTGCTTTGGAATCCACAAACGATCCTTGAAATAGAGTAACCCATCGCCTTTCGTTTCGAGTTTAAGTTCGAGTTGAAGCGGTAGCTCATATTTCAATAAGCCTTTGATCACACAAGATCGTTGAGCTTGAAGGACACGAGATTGAATATCAGATAGATTTTGAACAGAATGAAGCTTGACTCGCTCCTTTCGACTAAGCGCATCGGCTACGACATTCACCTTACTAGGATGGTAGCGAATTTCGCAATCATAGTCGTTCAAGAGTTCAACCCAATGTCGTTGCCTCATGTTCAGCTCCTTCTAATTATGAATATGCTGGAGACTTTTGTGGTCTGTGAAAACCATACACTTCGTGCCATAAAGATAGTGTCTCCAAATTTTTAGAGCAAAAACCACAGCACCCAATTCAAGATCATGAGTTGTGTAGTTCTTCTCGTGAACTTTCAACTGTCTAGACGCATAAGCTATCACTTTACCTCGTTGCATAAGTACACAACCAAGGCCTAGGTTAGACGCGTCGCAATAGACAACGAAATCATCGTTTCCATCGGGCAAAGATAGAACAGGAGCATCACAAAGCTTCTGTTTCAGCGTTTAAAACGCTTCTTGTTGTTTGGGTCCCCACTCAAAAGGCTTATTCTTCTGAGTCAAAGCAGTGAATGGAACCACGATCTTCGAGAAATTCAAAATGAAACGTCGACAATATCCAGCAAGACCAAGAAAAGAACAAACTTCCATGGGTGTCGTTGGTGTATTCCAATCCTTAATTGCAACAATCTTGGGTGGATCCACATGAATACCCTGCTCGTTGACAATATAACCTAGGAACTGAACTTCCTTCAGCTAGAATTCACACTTGGAGAATTTGGTGAAAAGTTGTTCCTTCTTCAGGAGTTCCAATGTCAAACAAAGGTGTTGCTCGTGATCGGCTCGAGACTTTGAATAAATGAGAATATCGTCGATGAACACAATGATGAACTTGTCTAAATAAGTTTTACAGACCCTATTCATTAAGTCCATGAAGATAGCTGGGGCATTCATCAAACCAAAAGGCATGACAGTGAACGCGCAATGCCCATATCTTGTGCGGAAAGCAGTTTTGGGAATATCTTCTTCGAATACACGAAGCTGATGATACCCAGAATGCAGATCAATCTTAGAAAAACATGAAGCACCTTGCAGCTAGTCGAAGAGATCATCAATTCGAGGTAGGGGATATCGATTCTTGATGGTAAGCTTGTTAAGCTCACGATAACCGATACACATTCGAAAAGATCCATCTTTCTTTTTCACAAAGAGGACAGGAGCGCCCCACGATGAATAACTTGGTCGGATGAATCCTTTATCAGATAACTCTTGGAGCTGTTTCGATAACTCTTGCATCTCCGACGGTGCAAGACGATAAGGTGCTTTCGCAATCGGGTTGGCATTGGGAATAAGATCAATATGAAACTCGACTTGACGAACTGGAGGCAAACCACGCAGTTCATCAGGAAACACCTCTGGATAGTTTCGGAAAATCAGAACATCTTGAATACACTTACTCTTGCCTTTCTCTTCGATGACATGTGCCAGAAAAGCAACATATCCTTTTCGTAAGTAACTTTGGGCTTTTCATACATGACATTAGTTTCAATCCACCAAACGGTTTCTCGCCACAAACTTCTAGAACTTCACCAGACGATAAAGGAATACGAACAATCTTATCGAAACAAACCACCTCAGCATGAAACTTAGTCAACCAATCCATCCCAACGATAATATCGAAACTCCCAAGTTGCATCGGCACGAGGTCAATAGGAAAAAGATGGTTATCGAGGTTCAATTGGCAATCGCGAATAACCGAATCGAGCTTAAGAGGTTTACCAGTAGCAACTTCAACAGATAAGGGTTTCCTTAGTTTAGTTCTAGGTATCATAAGCAAAGGCTCAAATGACAATGAAACAAAACTTCTATCGGCACCAGAATCGAAAAGAACAGATGCAGGTCGATGGTTAACAAGAAACGTACCATTAACCACCTCGTTGTCAGCCATCGCTTCTTTTGCATTCAGATTGTACGCTCGTCCACGAGCGGGGTTCACATTCGCGTTCTGATTTGCATTCGCATTCACCAACCTCGGGCAGTTGTTGTGGAAATGACCCATTTCTCCGCAGTTGAAACACGATCCAGGTGGGAATCTCGCAGCATTCCCTTGAGCTTGAGCTTGATTCTGAACAGCTTGGTTCTGACCCTGATGACAGATGTTGGCCAGATGCCCAAGTTTACCACACGTAGTGCATTGCTTACAAGCTTGTTGTGCAACATGATGACCGTTGCAGTGAGCACAATGAGGTGCAGTACCAACATACACTTTCTTCGCAGGAGGTTGAGCCGGTGGGTTCTGAGTAGTAACAGCAAAATTCTGGGAAGCCTTGCGCTTCCTTGATTTCCTTGACGACTCACCTTTCTTACCCTTACCCTTTTCCTTGTCTTTAACAGAATCGGCCGACTTCTTCTTGTCACCCTTGCGGGTAAGTTTACCCTTCCTGACTTGAGACTCAGTCAGGGTAGCAGAAAACTCAATCGCTTGATGAACAGTAGTAGGATTACTGCCAGTCACAATGTCATGCACAGAATCGGGTAGACCATCAATGTACCTCTCGATTGCCTTCTCCAACGGGGTAACCAAAGTGGGACACAATAAACTCAGCTCTTCATAACGATCCGTATACGCATGGTGTTCACCCCCATCTTGCTTTAGATCGTCAAACTCTCGTTCCAACGCTCGAATCTCGTGACGGGGACAGAACTCCTTCATCATGAGAGCTCGAAGCTCTTCCCATGTTTGTGCCAATGCCACTTCGGTACCCCTATCACGCATCACTCCGTTCTACCACGTAAGAGCACGCTTCTCGAACACACTTGATGCAAACTCAACCTTACGCTCATTCGGACACTTCACATGTCTGAATGTGCTCTCGACACTCTCAAACAATTGCAGGAGCGCGGTTGCTCCTTGAGACCCAGAAAACTTCAATGGCTTAGCAGAATTGAAATTCTTGAAACTACACTGAGCATTATTGTTGTTATTATTGTTGTATAATTGATGGATCTGGGTCACTACGCCTGGAAGTACAACAGCCATTTGCTGAGCAACAAGGGCTGCGACTTCTTCGTTATTTAGAGGTTGTGCATCACGTCGAGGAGGCATTGTCTAAAAAGAACAAGGAAACATGAGAAACGAGTGAGGTCAACAATTGGGAAAAGCAAAAGAGGTATTGAAAACATCAGCAAAACACAAGGAGTACGATCATTTGTTTGTTACCTTGAACAGACAAACGACACGCGGTGACTAATCAAAGTAAATGGGTCAATATAATGTATTGCCTAAGATATGCTCGCCTATAAGTGAACACTCACCCCAAGAGTTCCCAGGTAAGAGTGACTGGTACAATTATGTGGATTTGTACGAACACCCTAGCCTTAGACAGAAAACTCAGGGTACAGGCATTCAGTCTTCCAGTTTGCACGTGTTCACATTATAAGACCCAAACTTTGACGAGATTTTGAAAAATCAGAAGGCACTAAGCCAAATATGAGTCAAACTGGAAGGGTTCAAAACCTAGTAATCAATCATCCTAGAACAGATGATTAATTTTCAAAGCGGATTCAAAATTTGTGTTCTCGTTGTGGTTATCACCTAAGGGTAGGTGACGGTATTGTTTTTAAAATCTAAACGCAAATCTTCTTGCGTTAGGGTCCTAGAAAGTTATAGTCTAGGTCAAAGCATTACTAATAACCTAATTCCCTATAACCATTGGCTCTGATACCAACTCTTCTGTCATATCCCGACCTCGTTAAAACAACGAAACCGCGGCGGAAACGTCGGGGAGTGTTGCAACAGAATTATTGTTTCACAACCATGGATACAAAAGTTTCATTTTATTTAAACATTAACATTGTCTTAAAGTTAAACAAACAAGTTACATATCGACTATTATTGTTATTACGTCACTAAGGCCTAGTCCAGATCCTATGTGAACATGCATCCTAGCAATCAACATCATGCAACACCACCTGAAACATATGTAAAAACAAAGTCAACAAAGAAATGCTGGCGAGCACATAGGTTTTATAAGAGTGTCGGATTCATGGCTAGTTTATATGTTGCAATACCTTATTAAAAACCTTGTTTTGAAAAGTGCATAGTATTGCAGCATAATTTAACCATCTCAAATCAAGATGGTTATAACTTGTAAAATATCGTAGCCATGATTCTTAACCCCAAAACATTTGTTTTAGTAAACCAAATTGTAAAACATCTCGTAAAATCTCGTTAATAGAACTCGTTAAAAAAACTCGTTAAAAAAACTCGTATGGTTTATATCCTTTCGAAAACATCGTAATGTGACATCGTTTCAAAATCGTTTACCCAAGTGAACTAAATAACGCCACGGTATGTAACATGATGAAAACACTTATATATAAGATATACCAGCGGCGTATCTACCATGTTTTCATCACATTACACCCGTCCCGTTATCTAAACACTAACCAAAACCAATCGTTTGTTCAATTCGTTTAACTCGTTTAAGTCGTCCCAAAATCATTTAAGTCGTTTATATCATCCTCGTTTTAATTGTGAAACTACTTTTGGTCATCTCGCTAATAACATCCAAACCTTCGTGACTCGACTATCTCGCTTCTCGCATTAACAAACCACCAAAGGGTAAGTTAACTATCACAAATTCAGTCGTTACCCACATAACCCCCACACATAACAATGGGTGCAGTCTGATAACGGGATTTGTCAGATCCTATGGTACCATAACCTAATACTGGTCGGCTTGATCAGTGTTAATGAATGTCATTTGTTATGTAACTACAACCAACAAGTTCGTTCACTTTATCGAAGTCGTTATTAGTTTAATATAAACCACCTTAATCGTTTTTGAAACCATCGTTTAAACCTTGAAATCATTTTGCACATATGAATCACCCCAAAACAATTGAAAACAGTAAAATAGGGGAACTATGTACTCACATTGAAGTGCAAAGTATCCTCAATCCAAAGAGTTCAACAAACTCAAGCAAAACACGAAAATCAAGTAGCACCTAATAATCGGATTACTAGGTTAATAAATCGACACCTAAATCGGAAGATCGGATAGAATGAGGTCTTGTAAACCAAACGAGTATTGGAACTCATGTGATATAGTTTAACAAAGTCTACATTCTAAATCGGAACCTAACCTAAGTGCTTTCGACCCGTTACGACCCATTAAGGTAGCTTACGCTAATTTAACGCGTCGTTCGCGCAAACCCGCATTCGAGACGTCTAACTAATCCTATGACAAGTATTATATGCCCTAACATATTTAAATATGTTGCATAATCAGTTATGTGACAAAATTTTAGGTTACATATGCTTAAAGTTCAATTATGCATGAAAAGGGCATTTTGGTCATTTACCTAAGGCATATAAACTACCTATCATACAACTAATTAAACCAAAGTGACCATAAGGTATAACCTCGGAAGGTTATTCCTATACAACTATGGTCACTAAACATGCTTGGTCGGATCCTAAAGATCGACCAAACGGGTCTAGTTCGAAAGTCTAAGTGGTTGTTTGGACCGCTTGACTTACGACTCTATACAAGCATTAAACTAAAAGTGACGAGCTAAACATGTTAAAACATGTTTAGTTAAGTTAGAAAACAGGTTTTGATATCAAAACAAAGTGTTTTGATACCCAAGAGTAGTTTGGTTACAAAATACGCATGAATACGTATGTTGACCGAAACTATGACTCATCACTACCCCTAGTCAACGTGATAATCAGTAGGTATAGTCACACGGGACTATAACCATCGTGATTACGCTCACGTTGCAAAGTTCAAACGAACTTTGTGTTGACCATTGACTGGTCAAAGCTGAAAGTCAAACACTATTTGACTTTCATGCTTGAAATACATGAACAAGCATGAAGGAGACTTACAAAGGGTCAAAGGGTCCGAGCAAGGATGTTTTGATTCAAAATTGCTCAGGTATGAGGTGTTAAACCTCAACTTAGAGCAGAAATTGAATCAAAGTGTGAAGAACCCAAATGAGAAACCTTGCTTTTTGTAGGAAGTTAGGATCAATTGGATCATTCCAAGTGTTAGGAGGGTGTAATCTTGGCCATACATGTGGGAACATGGTATTAGAATACAATGGGAGTCGAAAACCAGCTCCAGGTATTGCAAAAATGGCATAAACAACCCTGATTTTGGACCAGAATGCTGAATTTGAACTTTTTGTCTGATCTGGTGTTATGCCCCGTTTAAGGATAGGCCTCACCTTACGCGGCCCGCCTAGCATACTTTCCAGAAATGTCAAAACAGGTCCCTGCACTTGAGAAACTTGCATTTTGACGCATTTTTGACACGTTTAAGCCCTGTTAACCTCAATTCAAGGCTCTAAAATGAAGTTAAAGTTTAGGGAGCTCAAAACATTCTCAAAAACATTTCGGATGTCGGCTCGTTTGGTCGTACGGTTGCGTTATTCGGTTAAATATGACGGATGTCGTAACGGACGCAAAAACGATCCAAATTAAGCGACGAATGGAATTTTATCATGCCAATCACTAAAATAAAATATTTTAATAATTACATAAATTTTTGGATGTCCGGATATATTCAAAACGTAAGATATGCGCGAAAATGCAAACTTATGCACTTTTTGACGCTTTTAGTCCCTATTGATCAAATAAGTTTATTTTTGCGCACCAAACACCTCAAAGCCTATATCTAAGCTATGTAAAGGATATTTAGGGCATGTTTAACTTATGATCAAGTTCCAGAACATTCGTTACTGAACAAATCGACATACTTTCGCAGTTTGACACAAATAGTCCCTGCGATCGAATAGACTTGTTTTCAATACACCAAACCATCCAAAACTTATTTATGTGACAACCTGATAATTACATGTATCCGTATGATTAATTAATATTAAATTGTGCTTAATGACTGTGCTTAATTACAACTGATGATGTGACTGCTTTATGATTTCTGCATTCTTCAGCTTTTTAACATACTAGTCTTGTGCAGAAAATTGACAAAATGGTCCTGTATGCTTTCCTATGTGTTGGGAATTAAAAGTGTTACAAAAAGGTTACATAAAAGACACTATACGGAACAACTTAGCACTTTAAAGAACCGGTATCTAACCGAACAACCGGACATTACCCGGAATACCAAAATTTTGCCAGGAACATTGTTTTATTATTTTTGGACTGGGTATGGTCCCCGAATACCCCAAAACATTATATAACATACCATACACATATAACACTAGATTCTAGATTTAACTTCCAACCATTTACCCACTTACCATGAAAATTTACAAATAACCCCCCCCCCCATCAATATTCACGGCCCCATGTGGGGGACCCCACTCATAGATTTTGTTCAATATTTACTTGATATCTTGCTTGATCTACTTGCCATAATATTGAGTATCAATCTTACAAGTATGGTGCATATCCTTTACAAGATCACAACACCATTCCATATCTTTACAAGTTCACCCCACTCTCTCACTTACTCTCTCTCTCTCCCTCTCGGCTCACTCTAAGGCCGCCACCACCACCACCATCATTCTATTTTCAAGCTCAATCTAAGTACTAGAAGGTGTCTTGTGAAGATTGAAGCTTGAAGAACTTTCATCCATCGCTTTTATCATCCACTTTCATCACCTTTTCTCTAGTGATCTTCCCTAGCTTTAAGCTAGTTGTAAGACTTCTTTAAACTCTTGTTTACTTCATGTTTTAGTGGTTAAATATTGTATTATGATAAAATAACTAGAACACTAAAGGACTTGAATCTTGAATCATGAGATAAATATGATGATATATTGTTAGATTGATGTTGTTTAGTAGATGGATGATGATTGCATGTTGATTTCTAGTAATATGATGATTGATCATCATATGGAACTTTATTAGAAAGTATGGTGATCGTATGTGTGCATTTTAGTGGCATTTAAGTGATAAACAGCATGCTGAGTGACATTTACAGCCAACTTCAGTTGGCTGTAAATGGACCGTTATAAATCGAAAAAATGATTTTCTGAAGTCTAAATTATGTATTTTCGAAAAACGAATCAAATGGCACTGGAATCATATTTTTTCGAGGCCGTTTACTATTTTTAAAGGTCCATTTTGTACAGCAGCAAAAGCTGCATTTTTACTGCAGAAAATGTGTGTGATGTTTTTCGTCATAACTTGAAATCTATATAGAATTTGCTAATGAAATTTATACTGTAGATGACCACTGATATCGATGTAATTCTCCAACTGGAATTTCATCAATTGGACTTACGATAAATTTTAAATAAAATATTCCGTGAACTGCAGTCAGAAAGTGACGAATCTGATTGCAGTCCGGTAAATGATTTTTCATAAAATATTGGTAATTAATTGGATCCCGATATTTTTACACAGTAATATTTAGATCGTTTAAAAAATTCTGTAAAAACTTGGGAATTTTTGGAATAAGTTAACTATTTTATTAAAATGCCCGAAAACAGCCTAGTTTTGGATGTTAAAGCTGAAATGACATAAGTAGTAATTTGCGTGTCTAAATGTCGGGTATCTTATCTGAGGATGATCTAACATGTTATATGTCAATGAAAGTATTATGTGCAATATCGTATGCTTGCTTGTGAATGGTAATAGATGGGGAAGTTTATATGGGCGTGAACTGTTAAAGTGAGTACATGTTATGTGGTAGATACGTGTAGGAACTTCTTGCTATTTGAAGTCACTAATAAACTAAGTGGTAATCATACTAGGACGTGATTGACCACACCTATTGTTAGCTACTTTAATAGTTCAACTGAGCAACCAAAGGTGAGTTCACACTCCTTCTAAGGGATGGGATTCCCGGTGGTTGGGAATGGGTTAAAGAACTAAAACGGAACTTGCATATCCTCCTTAAGTAGGATATGTACCGCCATCCTCCATGGGTAGGATGCCAATATTAAAAGAACTAAAACGGAACCTGCATACCCTCCTTAGGTAGGATATGTACCGCCATCCTCCATGGGTAGGATGCCAATATTAATCCTGCGTATTCTCCTTGGGTAGAATACGTACGTTCGTCCTCCTTGGGCAGGACAACAACCTTAAACTACTAGCCAAAACTCTATCACCTAAGTCCCTCATTTTATATCGACTTAATCGCCGAGGCCGATGGCGAGCGGGTCATTAGTTAATAGCGCTATTAGGTTTGATAAACCTCACACCGTGCCGGTAGGACGGGCGTGTACTAATGGATCATGGCAAATAGTCAATGATGATAGACATTGACTTAGGGCACAACTTACTTTCGTCAGTAGTCGATATGGTAACGGTCTAGTGGTTCACATGGGGAAGCCCCCACTGATTATGGATATGGTTTGGGGAAAAACAAAGATACTGGTTAACTCGTGGTTTACGAAACAACTTATGGTTTTCAAAACAAACTTTTAAAACTAAACAACCAACTGTGAACTCGCTCAACTTTGTTGTTGATTCCTTGTTACATGCCTTGCAGGTCGTTAGGTATTTATGGAGCTTGCACGAGGAGACGTGACCGTTGTGGGACATGGACCATTGAGTCCCATGTCAAACTGTTAAACTTTATGAACTTATGGAACTTATGTTTTGGTTTTTACGTTTTATGCTTCCGCTGTTTAATTTTGAACTTGGTTAACTCGTTTTCGAACACCAATTATATTGCGTGGTTGGATTTTATCTATTTTAAATACATTGTTCAATATGATTGGTGGCTTGATCCTGGTCATGTCACGCCTCCAAGCGGTGATACTCCGCTTGTGGATTTTGGGGGTGTGACAATTTCTAAGTTACGTAAAGGTTATTCAAGGTATGTTAAGCCTATGTCACTATTCCGGAGTGTTTGTCGCGTTAAACTGACTGCGTTTACGCACCAGTTTGCGTATAACCTTCTAGAAAGCGATTTAAAGCTTGAAATCGGAGTCGAATCAAATTGTAAAATCATCAAACACAAATACACACATAATAACACCAAAACACATATAATAACATCAAAGCACATTGTTTTATTAATAATCAACATTGTTTTACATTGTACATCGATTACAGAGCACAGTTGTCACAGGAAATACTTATATAAAAACTTTTGGGCTAGTTCATCCTAGGTGTTTACCGAACCAACTAGGAGGGTATTAAGCTAAGCCTTAGCTCAGTCTTTTAGTGAAAATGGAAACATTCAGAGGCGGATGGCGTCATTTGATGCTCCATTGATCCGAAAAGTATCACATATTTCCAAGAAGTTAGTAATATGTAAATGTGGATCTTCATCCGCAAGCCCATGGAAGGTTGCGGAGTTTTGGAGCATTTGTATCAAATGCGGCCGAAGTTCGAAGTTGTTGGCTTCGACATTTGGTGCATTGATAGCGGCGCCAAGGTTACCTACAGTGGGTCGTAGGTAATCCATGAGGGTACGTTGATCCGCCATTGGAAGTGGGTCCCCCGAAACTTTCTCTTGGTGTTTAGCTTTAAGTCTTTTTCTTAGAAAGCGTTCGGGTTCGTCTAGAGGTTCTTTTATGTCTTTACTTGAACTGGAGCTCATACACTACATAGAAAGTTCAGGTGCGGCGCCTGGGTTCCAAGTCCTGAAATAAAAACAAAAAGAACGTTGGTCAGAAGTTTCACCACGGCCCCGTGCTCAGATGAACATGGCCCGTGGACGGATATACAGTAATTGTTTTCCGGATCCCTGTTACTGGGAAGCTCGACACGGCCCCGTGCTGCACCAACACGGCCCCGTGCTCAGCTCTCTGTAACTCGGAAAATAAAAACTGCCAGTAACAATGCAGGGCACGGCCCGTGTCCGACCAGACACGGCCCGTGCTGAGCTCTGCAGAAGCTGAAAATTTAAGAAAAAATCCTAAAAAAAAGAAAAATAAGAAAAACGATTAGGCCGTTGATTCCTAACTTTCTTAAAATCCTTATGTCCCCGGTAACGACGCCAAAAACTTGATTTGTGTGTAGCGTTATATAATTTTTATGTATATTTTAAGTCCTTTTTAACACTTTAGTCAAGTTTTAAATTTATAAAACACGATATTTTACTAACACTAAACACACATATGGGCAAGTGCACCCATCGTGAGCGTAGTATAGCGTTGGTAAGATACCGAGGTCGTCCAAGGACACAAGAGCTTTTAGTACTGGTTTATCCTCAACATCTAATCAAATCAAAATTTAGGAAAAAAGGTTTTAAACATGAAAAATAAAAACAAAAAATGCTGAAAAATAAAAATAAATAAAAAAACAGATAGACAAGATGAATCACTTGGATCCGACTCGCCTTTAGTGTAACCTTTGATTATTTCCGCACTTTTGCACTTTTTAAGAGATTATCTTAGTTATAGTAGTAAGCCCCTCTTTTGAAGGTGACGTTACCCTCAACCCAGTAGTTTGAGTCAGCAAGGATACAATCCTAAAGGGTTGGATTATTGGAAGATAATTAATTAGGTTATTAATGCGTAATGTGGTAGGCCCCTCTTTTGAAGGTGACATTACCCTCGACTAAGTGGTTTGAGTCAGCAAGGATACAATCCCAAGTAGCCGAGTTAATGTATTAATAGTAGTTTACATATGAGGGGATCAAGCCATTCGCACCCCCGCCATCCAATACCAGTGGGTATTGAAGGAGGTCCTAGTAAGATTGACCCAGGTCCTTGCAGGATCTATACACTGAACAAGGCAAGAACCTTACCAAACCATTCCCTTAACCCCCGACCAGGTAGCCAACATATCTCCATATAGACCGTGGAGATATGAATGGTGTAAATCTTTTATTTTATATAGACAGTAAAATAACGCCAAGACACTACGGACAAATGAAAAGGAAGTTTCACCTTCAA
>JARYGA010026317.1:0-42060 GCA_030545235.1 Helianthus tuberosus
AATATCAGATCAAACCTGTACACAGTGAAGCTTGACGCGTTCCTTACGACTTAATGCATCAGCCACGACACTAGCCTTACTAGGATGGTAGCGAATTTCGCAATCGTAGTCGTTTAGAAGTTCAACCCAACATCGTTGCCTCATGTTGAGTTCTTTCTGATTAAAAATATGCTGGAGACTTTTGTGGTCAGTGAAAACTACACATTTGTACCGTACAGGTAGTGTCTCCAGATTTTGAGAGCAAAAACTACTGCGCCTAACTCAAGATCATGAGTTGTGTAGTTCTTCTCGTGTACCTTCAGCTGTCTTGATGCATAGGCTATGACTTTTTTTCTTTTCATGAGAACACAGCCAAGGCCTAAGTTGGATGCATCACAATAAGATAGGTGCATCACAGAGTTTCTGTTTCAGGGTCTGAAAAGTTTCTTCCTGTTTGGGTCCCTACTTAAAAGGTTTATTCTTTTGAGTTAAAGCTGTGAGAGGAACCGCAATCTTGGAGAAGTTTGCAATAAAATGGCGGTAATAACCCGCGAGACCAAGAAATGAACGAACCTCGGTAGGAGTAGTAGGTGTATCCCAATCCTTAATCGCACTGATTTTGGCGGGATCTACATGTATACCTTCTTCGTTGATAATGTGTCCCAAAAATTGAACTTCCTTAAGCCAAAATTCACACTTGGAGAACTTGGCGAAGAGCTGTTCTTTCTTTAGGAGTTCCATTGTAAGACGGAGATATTGTTCATGTTCAGCTCGTGTCTTTGAATAGATTAGAATATCATCAATGAAAACAATGATGAACTTGTCCAAATCAGGCTTACAAACCCTATTCATCAAGTCCATGAAAACAGCAGGAGCATTAGTTAAACCAAAGGGTATAACAATAAACTCATAGTGACCATATGTGACACCCCAGGAAAACCAGGAAACCAACGCAACATAACTAGCTTCCTCAGTAACCACGAGCTAAATTTCGGGATGAAATTTTCTTAACAGGGGGAGAATGTGACAACCCTCATAATTCCATGTATCCGTACAAATTATTAATGATAATTAAAGTGCTTGATGACGGTGCTGAATCATTTAACTGCTTTCTGATTTCTGTGATATACTTACGTGTGCTTGTTAACATACTAGTAGTATACAGAAAAGTTACTAAATAGTCTTGTGTGCTTTCCTAAGTGTTGAGAATTAAAAGTGTTATGAAAATATATATGTAGGACACATTACGGATTAATTAAGCACTTTAACGGAACAACACTGAACCGAACAACCGGACATTACCCGGAACACAAAAATATTGCCAAACACAATGTTTCACTTTTACTAAGCTAGTTATGGTCCTCGAACACCATAACACATCATACAAAATATCTAGGAACTTATAACACTAACTAGATACTTATAACCTAACTAGTTAACATAACCACCCATTGCATCCCAACTAAACCAACCCCCCCCCCCCCCAAACCGGTTAGGAGACAAGAAGGACTCCCTTTGATTTCTTTCATTATTTAATTGAATCTTGTTGCTAGTATGGGAACATATTACACATGAGGTATTAACATGTTGAGGAGTATAAGTAATAACCTTAGGTTTATCATCCTCTCACTTCTCAACACCCATTTCAACCAAACTCTCTCTTCCTTCTTTCTTTGTTCGGCCGACCCCAAACCACCACACCATCACCATCATTTGTTCATCTTCATCCATTCTTCAAGCATACAAAGGTGCTACAAGGTGCATAACGAAGTTCGGTGCGTTCTGAAGTTGAAGGACCACTCTCATCTTCTTTTATCCACCACATTTCCTCACTTGAACTCTCTTAGCTTTGAGCTAGTGGTAAGTCTTTTAGATCTACTCATTTTATATCCTATGGAGGTGGTTAAAGTATGAATCATAATGGTAAATGTGAAGAACATCAAGAACACTAAAGAACATAAGGTTAAAACTTAAACATAAGCTTTAAATATGAAGAAATATTGTTGAAATATGATGTAGTAATGTTAGTATGAAGTTGTTTTGGTTATGTTACTGATTACTTGATGATTTACTGGTTAATATTGATGATTAAGGTCGTTGTTGATCACTAGACATGTTAGTGGAGCAAATAGAACATGCGTTAGAACACCACAAGCTGAAAACAGCTTCTGTCCAACTATTACAGCCAACTTCAGTTGGCTGTAACCACATCGTAACTTAACAAAAACTTGATTTTCTTAAGTCTATAACGTGTTATTATGAAATACGGTTCTAATGGCATTGGAATCATAATTTTTGGACTTCGTTTGCTATTTTTAAAGGGTCGATTTGTAACCACAGCTAGAGCTGAGTTTTTACAGCAGTAAATGGGTGTTATATTTTTAGTCATAACTTGAAACCTGAGTAGAACTAGGTCATGAAACTTGTACTGTAAATGACCACTGATGTATTTGTAATCCTCCCACTGGAATTTTGTAAATCGGACTTACGATGAATTTTTAATAAATTATTCCGTGGACTGCAGTCAGAAAAAGATAAATCTGAGTGCAGTCCGGAAAATGATTTTTTTTAAAATATTGGTGATGAACTGGACCCCGATATTTTTATACAATAATATTTGGATCGTTTAAGAATTTTTGTAAAAAGTTTTTGGAACAAGTTAACTATTTTATTAAAATCCCTGAAAACAACCCAGTTTTGAATATAAAAGCTGAAATGACATAAGTCGTAAATTGCGTGTCTAAATGTCGAATGTGTTATCTGAGGATGATCTAACATGCTATATGTCAACGAAAGTAACATGTGCAATATCGTATGCTTGTTCTCGAGTAGCTATAGGTGGAATGTTTATAGGAGTGCGAACTACTAAAGTGTGTACATGTTATGTGGTAGAAGTAATGTGTAAATAAACCGTATGTAGGATACGTGTTATACATGAGAAACTGATTGTTATCCATACCTTATTAGGACGTGATTGACCGACCTTGACTGTTAACTATATTTGAGAATCTAACCGAGCAAACCGAGGTGAGTTCACACACTTTATAAGGCATGGGATTCCCGGTGGTTGGGAATGGGTTAAAGAAATTAAAACGAGATCTACATATCCTCCTTGGGTAGGATATGTACAGCCATCCTCCATAGGTAGGATGCCAATAATAATTCTGCGTATTCTCCTTGGGTAGAATTCGTACGTTCATCCTCCTTGGGTAGGACAACAACCATAAAACTTACTACACAAAACTCTATCATGAAGTCCCTCAATTTATATCGACTTAATCGCCGAGGCCAATGGCGAGCGGGTCATTAGTTAATAGCGCTATTAGGTTTAACAAACCTCACACCGTGCCGTTCGGACGGGCGTGTACTAATGGACTATGGCAAACTGTCAGTGATGATAGACACTGATGTAGGGCACAATTATTGTTCGTCAGTTATCGATATGTATGGTCTAGTAGTTCACATGGGGAAGCCCCCACTGATTACGGATATGGTTTGGGTAATAAAAGGAACTGGTTAAACATGCTTTCAACTATGGGGTAACCCCCACGGCAAATAAGCCAACGAAAGTCAAACCACGTTTTCAGAAACACCTTAAAACTAATCAACCAAACGTGAACTCACTCAACTTTGTTGTTGACTCGTTGTTACATGCCTTACAGGTCGCTAGATGCTTATGGAGCTTGCACGAGGAGGAGGTTGTTGTGGGATGCGGACTGTTATGTCCCATGCTTATTAATTAAACTTTATAACCTTATGGAACTTATGTTTTGGGTCTTAAAACTTATGAACTATAAACTTATGTTTTGAACTTACGTTTTATGCTTCCGCTGTTAACTTAAAACTGGTTACTGTCTTATGGTCACCAATTGTATTGTGGTTGGTTTTACTTACTTAATTTTGTTGTTCAATATGATTGGTGGCTCGATCCTGGTCATGTCACGCCTCCAAGCGGTGATACTCCGCGTGGTGGATTTTAGGGGTGTGACAGATTGGTATCAGAGCCATTGGTTATAGTGAACTTGGTTTTAAAAGGGGGAAAAGCTTTTTGATAAAACCAAACTATAACCTGTACAGTGCTCAACGATCCACAATGACACTTCGCTTCACGTGCAAGATTCGACACAATAGGTGGTATGATTTATGCTATATTGTCGGTTAGATAGTTCACACTGTGCATTAATTAATGTGATAATTATTTGAACCTTGTGTGCTTACTCTCTCCTGTTATCCCACACTTACGCACTTTCGCGACGCTTTTCTCACTTACGTTGCTTCGTTGTGAAGATCATGAGCGGACGCGAAGGACGTATCAACCTGACTCAAGCCCAGTTGACGGCTTTGATCAATGAACGGGTTGCTGAGGCACTCGCAGCTGTCCCTATAGGAGGTATAACCTGCCATATCAACCCATTTTAGGACATTTAGATCCTACCTTCGCAAACCAACCCTCGTGCTTAACCTTGTATTCTATTCTCGCACAACAGGTCAACATGCTCAGCCTCCTGTGTGCACGTTCAAAACCTTCATGGATTACCGACCCAGTACCTTCAGCGACATAGAAGGAGCGGTAGGTCTCCTTCACTGGTTCGAGAAGCTCGAATCTGTCTTCGAAATGTGTGAATGCCCTGAAGATCGTAGGGTGAAATATGCTACTGGAATGCTTGAAGGTGCTGCGTTAACCTGGTGGAAGGCACAGGTTCAATTGCTAGGGCTGGCGGTTGCTAATGCCACCCCATGGAACAGTTTCAAAGAACTGATCAAAGAAGAGTACTGCAGTCGGGATGACATCCACAAGCTAGAGGTGGAATTTTTCAATCTAAAGATGATGGGGTCTGAGATTGAGGCGTATACTAAGAGGTCAAACGAGATGGCCATCTTGTGTCCCACTATGGTGGACCCTCCCATCAAACGTATTGAGCTGTACCTCAAGGTTCTTCTACCAGAGATTCAAAGTCACGTGACTTCAGCTAACCTGGGTACCATTCAGCAAATCATCAAGTTGGCTCATCGTCCCACCGACCAGGCGGTGGAGCAAAACAGGCTACCCAAACGTATCAGTGCCACAGCTACTCCTGATGCTCCTAGCCACAACAAGCGAAAATGGGATGGGAATTCCAGTAAGGGTTCTACTTCAGTTCAGTCTCAGCAGCGAAAGACTGATGACTACCAGAGTCCTGGTCAGCAATCTTCCGGTAGTCAAGGACAGGGTGGATACCAAGGGAACCACCCCAAGTGCAACCGGTGCCATAAGCACACAGCGGGCAGTGCAACAAGGGTCGTTGTCTGAGGTGTAACAAGTTGGGTCATGAAGCAAAGGATTGTAGGAGCGCACGACCAGCAAATTAGAATCGCCAACAACAACAACAAGCTCCACAGAACCACCAGCAGCAGCAACAGCAGGGTAATAAAGGTTGCTTTCAGTGTGGCGCTGAAGGCCACTTTAAGAGGAACTGTCCTCAACTGAACCAGAATCAGAACAACAACAACCAAGGAAACGGTAACCACAATGGGAACAACAATGGAGGCAATAATGGAGGCAACAACGGGGGTAACAATAATGGCAATGGTTCCAGGGGACGTGTCTTCGTGCTGGGTCAGGGTGATGCAAGGAACGATCCCAACGTTGTGATGGGTAAGTTTCTTCTGGATGACCTCTTTGTTACTGTTTTATTTGATTCGGATGCCGATACTAGTTATGTGTCCTTAAAAGCTAGCCAAATGCTTAAGCGCACTCCAACACTTTTGAACACCAAACACACGGTAGAACTAGCAAACGGTAAAAGTCTTGAAGCCACACACATAGTTAAAGGTTGTAACCTCGTCTTAGTTGGTCAGACTTTCTCTATCGATCTTATTCCTATCACACTTGGTAGTTTTGACGTCGTTATTGGGATGGATTGGCTATCCCATCATCAAGAGGAGATTGTTTGCAAGGAGAAAATCGTCCGTATCCCTCGTTCTGGTAAAGAACCCCTCGTGATTCATGGCGACAAGAGTGGTGCTGTCGTAGGCATTATCTCTTTCCTTAAGGTCCAGAAGTGTTTGCGAAAGGGCCACACTGCCATTCTAGCACTCGTTACTGACGCATCAATGGAAGAGAAGAGAATTGAAGACATTCCTATTGTACGTGACTTTCCCGAGGTATTCCCTGAGGAATTACCTGGTCTTCCGCCTCATCGCCAAGTTGAATTTCAAATCAAGCTAGCTCCTGGAGCAGCGCCCATAGCTCGAGCACCTTATCGTTTAGCTCCATCAGAACTTGAAGAACTGTCTACGCAATTACAAGAACTCTTGGAAAAGGGTTTCATACGTCCTATCTCTTCGCCCTGGGGAGCTCCAGTCTTGTTTGTGAAAAAGAAAGATGGTACTTTCAGAATGTGTATTGACTATCGCGAACTTAACAAGGTGACCGTGAAGAATCGTTATCCTCTCCCACGTATAGACGACTTGTTCGACCAGCTGCAAGGGTCGAGCTATTACTCTAAGATTGATTTGAGATCGGGATACCATCAGCTGAGAGTCCGAGAGGAGGACGTCTCCAAAACAGCATTCAGAACTCGTTACGGCCATTACGAGTTTCTGGTTATGCCTTTTGGATTAACGAATGCACCTGCGGTCTTCATGGATCTCATGAACCGAGTATGCAAACCTTACCTGGATAAGTTTTTTATTGTTTTCATCGATGATATCCTGATCTATTCAAAGAGTCAGGAGGAACACGAGCAGCATCTACGACTTATGCTGGAACTTCTTCGAGCAGAGCAACTGTATGCTAAATTTTCGAAATGTGACTTCTGGCTTCGCGAAGTCCACTTTCTAGGCCATGTGGTAAACAAGGATGGAATTCATGTGGATCCATCCAAGGTTGACTCGATCAAGAACTGGCCTGCACCCCGTACACCAGCAGAAATCCGCCAATTCTTGGGCTTGGCAGGATACTACAGGAGATTTATCAAGGATTTCTCAAAGATTGCGCAACCTCTCACT
Organism: Helianthus tuberosus; assembly: GCA_030545235.1. Lineage (NCBI taxonomy): Eukaryota > Viridiplantae > Streptophyta > Magnoliopsida > Asterales > Asteraceae > Helianthus > Helianthus tuberosus. The sequence continues at coordinate 6,970 of JARYGA010026317.1, forward strand.
TCACTGACTCAGAAGGGTGTCACCTATCGTTGGGGTGATGCACAGGAATCTGCTTTTCAGCACTTAAAAGATAGACTTTGTAGCGCGCCTATCCTCTCATTTCCTGAAGGCACGGATGATTTTGTGGTTTATTGCGATGTTTCCATCCTAGGACTTGGTTGCGTGTTGATGCAACGTGACAAGGTCATTGCCTACGCATCGCGCCAACTTAAGGTTCACGAAAGGAACTACACTACGCATGACTTGGAATTGGGAGCGGTTGTTTTTGCGCTTAAGATATGGAGACATTACCTGTACGGTACCAAGTGCACCATTTACACCGATCACAGGAGTCTCGAGCATATCTTCAAGCAAAAGGAGTTAAACATGCGTCAACGCCGATGGGTTGAGCTCTTGAATGATTATGAATGCGCTATCAAATACCATCCGGGCAAGGCCAATGTTGTGGCCGACGCCCTCAGTAGAAAGGATACTATACCTAAGCGTGTACGTACTTTACAGCTTACCGTCCAATCCAACCTTCCCGCTCAGATTCGCGATGCTCAGGTTGAAGCATTTAAAGCAGAGAACATCAGGGCTGAATCCTTACGAGGATCGAGGCAACGGCTAGAACAAAAGGAAAACGGCGCCCACTATGTTAATGGACGCATCTGGGTTCCACTGTATGGAGACCTACGCGAGCTTGTGATGGATGAAGCACATAACTCTCGTTATTCAGTACATCCTGGTTCGGATAAGATGTACCACGACCTAAAGACTATATACTGGTGGCCTAGCATGAAAGCCCACATAGCAACCTATGTTAGCAAATGTTTGACTTGTGCGAGAGTCAAGACTGAATATCAGAAACCATCAGGCCTACTTCAACAACCAGAGATACCTAAATGGAAATGGGAGCAAATTTCCATGGACTTCATTACTGGCCTGCCCAGATCTCAACGAGGAAGGGGTACCATTTGGGTGATCGTGGATCGATTGACCAAGTCTGCACATTTTCTGGCTATCAAGGAAACGGATAAGTTTTCTACTCTAGCAGACATTTACCTAAAGGAAGTAGTATCAAGGCACGGAGTGCCAACCTCCATCATTTCTGATCGTGACGCGCGCTTTACTTCTGAACTGTGGCAAGCCATGCACAAATCTTTTGGCTCACATTTAGATATGACTAGCTTCAGTTGGCTGTAACCACATTGTAACTTAACAAAAACTTGATTTTCTTAAGTCTATAACGTGTTATTATGAAATACGGTTCTAATGGCACTGGAATCATAATTTTTGGACTTCGTTTGCTATTTTTAAAGGTTCGATTTGTAACCACAGCTAGAGCTGAGTTTTTACAGCAGTAAATGGGTGTTATATTTTTAGTCATAACTTGAAACCTGAGTAGAACTAGGTCATGAAACTTGTACTGTAAATGACCACTAATGTATTTGTAAATCCTCCCACTGGAATTTCGTAAATCGGACTTTTATGAATTTTTAATAAATTATTCCGTGGACTGCAGTCAGAAAAAGATAAATCTGAGTGCAGTCCGGAAAATGATTTTTTTATAAAATATTGGTGATGAACTGGACCCCGATATTTTTACACAATAATATTTGGATCGTTTAAGACTTTCTGTAAAATGTTGGGAATTTTTGGAACAAGTTAACTATTTTATTAAAATCCCTGAAAACAGCCCAGTTTTGAATATAAAAGCTGAAATGACATAAGTCGTAAATTGCGTGTCTAAATGTCGAGTGTGTTATCTGAGGATGATCTAACATGCTATATGTCAATGAAAGTAACATGTGCAATATCGTATGCTTGTTCTCGAGTAGCTATAGGTGGAATGTTTATAGGAGCGTGAACTACTAAAGTGTGTACATGTTATGTGGTAGAAGTAATGTGTAAATAAACCGTACGTAGAATACGTGTTATGCATGAGAAACTAATTGTTATCCGTACCTTATTAGGACGTGATTGACCGACCTTGACTGTTAACTGTATTTTAGAATCTAACCGAGCAAACCGAGGTGAGTTCACACACTTTCTAAGGCATGGGATTCCCGGTGGTTGGGAATGGGTTAAAGAAATTAAAACGGGATCTACATATCCTCCTTGGGTAGGATATGTACGGCCATCCTCCATAGGTAGGATGCCAATAATAATTCTGCGTATTCTCCTTGGGTAGAATTCGTACGTTCGTCCTCCTTGGGTAGGACAACAACCATAAAACTTACTAGACAAAACTCTATCATGAAGTCCCTCAATTTATATCGACTTAATCGCCGAGGCCAATGGCGAGCGGGTCATTAGTTAATAGCGCTATTAGGTTTAACAAACCCCACACCGTTCCATTCGGACGGGCGTGTACTAATGGACTATGGCAAACTGTCAGTGATGATAGACACTGATGTAGGGCACAACTATTGTTCGTCAGTTGTCGATATGTATGGTCTAGTAGTTCACATGGGGAAGCCCCCACTGATTATGGATATGGTTTGGGTAATAAAAGGAACTGGTTAAACATGCTTTTAACTATGGGGTAACCCCCACGGCAAATAAGCCAACGAAAGTCAAACCACGTTTTCAGAAACAACTTAAAACTAATCAACCAAACGTGAACTCACTCAACTTTGTTGTTGACTCGTTGTTACATGCCTTACAGGTCGCTAGATGCTTATGGAGCTTGCACGAGGAGGAGGTTGTTGTGGGATGCGGACTGTTATGTCCCATGCTTATTAATTATACTTTATAACCTTATGGAACTTATGTTTTGGGTCTTAAAACTTATGAACTATGAACTTATGTTTTGAACTTACGTTTTATGCTTCCGCTGTTAACTTAAAACTGGTTACTGTCTTATGGTCACCAATTGTATTGTGGTTGGTTTTACTTACTTAATTTTGTTGTTCATTATGATTGGTGGCTCGATCCTGGTCATGTCATGCCTCCAAGCGTTGATACTCCGCGAGGGGGTGTGACACCATATCTTGTGCGAAATGCTGTCTTGGGAATATCTTATTCGAGTACACGAAGCTGATGATACCCAGAACGTAGATCAATCTTTGAAAAGCAATTATCACCCTGTAACTGATCAAAGGGATCATCAATGCGAGGTAGGAGATATCGATTCTTGATGGTGAGCTTGTTGAGCTCACGATAATCGATACACATCCTGAAAGATCCATCTTACTTTTTCACAAGTAGGACAGGAGCACCCCAAGGTGAAAAGCTTGGACGGATGAATCCTTTGTCAGAAAGTTCCTGAAGCTGTTTAGATAACTCTTGCATCTCAGATGGTGCAAGACGATAAGGAGATTTAGCAATAGGATTTGCACCAGGTACAAGATCAATACGAAACTCAACTTGACGTGCTGGGGGTAAACCAGGTAATTCTTCAGGAAGTACCTCAAGATAATCCCAAACAACAGAGATGTCTTGGATAGACTTACCTTTGCATTTCTCCTCTAGGACATGTTCCAAGAAGGCCACATAATTCTTTTGTGGGTATTTTTGGGCTTGGGTACACGTCATGAGTTTAAGACTACTAGTAGGTTTCTCACCATGAACCTCTAAGATTTCACCAGTAGAAAGCGGTACATGAACAATCTTTTCAAAATAAACCACCTCTGCGTGGTATTTGGCTAACCAATCCATTCCTACTATAACACCAAAGCTCCCAAGTTGCATTGGCGTGAGGTCAATAGGAAAAAGATTGTTATTAAGGTTCAACTGACAATTTCGAAGGACAGAATCAAGTACAATGGGTTCGCCACTAGCTACTTCTACTGTCAAGGGCTTTCCTAGTTTTGTTCTAGTCATGGAAAGCAAAGGCTCAAAAGCTAAGGATACAAAACTCTTATCGGCACCCGAATAAAAAAGAACAGAAGCAGGTTGGTTGTTAACAAAGAATGTACCGTTCACTACCTCATTGTCTGCACGTGCCTCGTTGGCATTCATGTTGAAGACTCGTCCATGAGCCTGAGCCTGATTTGCATTTGCCAACTTCGGGCATTGGTTCTTGTAGTGGGTCAGATCCCCACAATTGTAGCATGAACCAGGCGGATAGTGAGGTCGTGCAGGTTGTTGTGCAGGGTTTTGTGTTGCCTGATTCTGGGTAGGAGCATAACGGCATGTGTTGGCAAGATGACCAGATTTCCCACAGTTAGTGCAAATGCGGCACTGTACATGTGGTTGGTGATGGCTGTTACACCTATTGCACAAAGGGGCATTGCCAGCATACTGCTTTTTGGCAGGTGGTTGTGCGGGCTGATTAGGAACTGTCTGGTTAGTCTGTGCCACCACAGCGAAATTCTTGGAAGCCTTACGTTTCCTGGATTACTTCAAAGACTCAGCCTTCTTGCCTTTCTGTTTCTCATTCTTGTCAGCCGGTTTCTTGTCACCCTTTCTGTGGAGTTTACCTTTCTTGACTTGAGAGTCAGTCAAGGTAGCAGCGAGCTCGATGGCCTGTCGAACGGTAGTAGGGTTACTGCTAGTGACAATACCCTGAACAGGATCTGACAAACCATCAGTATATTTTTCAATCGCCTTGTCCAAAGGCGTGACCATTGTCAGACAGAGCAAGCTTAACTCCTTATATCTGTCAGTATAAGCCCGGCGTTCACTGTCACACCCCCAAAATACCACATGCGGAAACCCCGCGGGAAGTGTAAAGTACCAGGATCTAGCCACCAATCACCTTGAACTATACATATATTAAATAAAAGTTTCCATTTATTACTTAAAGTAATTTCAAAACATAACATAAAACCAATATGTTCAGCGGAAACGTAAAGTAAATTGTTATTCAATTATTTCAAAACCAACGTACGAAACCAATAAACATGTCATATGTAACCAAGAGGCTCGACCAATGACCACTCCAGCACTCCCAGATAGAAAGTTCCAAATCCATGAATCTAACGACCTGCAAGCATGCAGACAAGTGTATCAGCATAACGCTAGCGAGTTCAAAGTTTGTTAAAACGTATAGTTACCTATTTCGAAATACAATGTTGTTAATAAATCAAGTACCGCAAGATGGCTCCAGATTATTTTCCCTTCCCCAATGCTCTATCAAACATTGGTCGAGTGGTTAAGGCAATTAGTTCATGCCCGTCCTCCCCGGTACAGTGTGAGGGTGCCAAACCTAATAGCGCTATCAACTAATAACCCCGTTGCCTCCCCAGCAACTAATTTGGTATATGATGGGACTTAAGTGATAGATATGAGTGTATTAACCAACATCCCAAGTTTAACATTCCAGTTAAACCCATTTACCCAATATTCCTCCCCGGAATATTTACCAGATGTCCCTCCCTGGGACGCATGCTTGAAAAAGAGCAATGAACTCACCTTAGATTTGCTTGGAAAGACAAATTACACGTTCAAGTTAATCAATCAGAGCCTATAATGTTTACACATGCTCAATCAGTTTGTATGCAAATTACTTATCCACGCACGTATTCTAACATTTTACACCAAGTATACATGATTCACATTTCATAAGCAAATAAGCAAACAGTATTCCGATCGCACACTCCCTACGGTGCAATCCCATAACAAGTAATCCAAATCCTAACACTGTGCGGCCCATTTGGTATAAAAGGCCCGCGTAACATAAGGCCCAAAGGACTTGTGCGATCTGCCTCATCTTGTGCGACCAGCCGCACTTGTGTGATTGGATCCTGATCCGCGGCCCAAACAGCTTGTGAAGCCCAGCTATTTGTGCGATCAGGCCAAAGTTTAGGTGTGGCCCAGCTATGTTTTGCGATTGGGGGCATTTGTGCGATCACACACACTTGTGCGATCCCTGTTCTGTTGTGCGACCAACTTGTGTGGTTGGACCAGTCAACTGTTTTCCCTTAATTTTAGCTAACACAATTTCCCATTCATCCCACCCAAATCATAGATCAAAACAGTCACACATCTCTAAAATTATACAAACCTAATCGCACCTTCTATGATTAACAATAATTATTAACACAACATCATCATTCTAATGAATCAATGCGTATGATTTCCATAACGAACCCCCATTATTAACAGCCTGAATCCATCCATTACTAGCAAAGATCACGACACAAATCAGTTTCCATCATCATACCAATCCGTAATCCCATGCCCACACATCGAAGCCCTTTTTCATGCAAACCCTAATTTGATTTCGACATAATCTACATGATTCATGAACTGTTCCTAACCATAATCATATCACACCATTCACTAGACATTAGATCATGCTTTGTTCTCAATCATGACAATAAAATCAATCAAACATACATTCATGAACAAGAATTAGGAACAAGTTGGTTCAAATCATAATAATTTTACTAACCACAGGAGAGTATGCGCACAAGGATGTTGGAATACTCAATTGAAGGCTTTGAACCAAGAAGGTTTGCTTGCTGCCATCGGGTCTTGAGGGAGAGAAGAGGGTAGGGTTTGCTAAAGTTTGGAAAAGGAATGATAGGCACCCCTATATGCATATACACATGCCACAAGGGGTGGATTTGGGCACGGTTTGGGTTAAAGGACTTTTGGGCTCAAAGAAGCCCACATGGTTTAGAGGGTTGTGCAATCGATGAATGGGTATGCGACTCAGGAACAATGTGCGATCCAAATTTAACACATACAAATATACAAACTTATAACATTCATGAAATGCACAAACTCGTCATCATTCACATTTAATCAAACACTTCAAATAGCGTACACGTAAATTACATCAAAGCACCACACATGAAAAGAGACCAGTACAAAGAAAGACTCTCAAAATTTCAGGTTGTCACATCATCCCCAACTTGAAAGAAATTTCGTCCCGAAATTTGGATGGCAGTCGCATAGAAGTTAAGTGATAGCTCAGGATGACTGTGGGTTTTCCTCGGGTACCACATCATCCCCAACTTGAAAGTGAATTTCGTACCGAAATTCACCGGTCACATCAGGATTTGGTTTAGTAGTTTTGAACAGTTGAGGATACTTGAGTTTTATCTGATCTTCGCGTTCCCACGTGAACTCTGGCCCACGTCTTGAGTTCCAACGAACTCTCACGATTGGGATTCGACTATGCTTATGAACCTTAACTTCCCGATCCATAATTTCGATGGGTTCTTCGACAAACTGCAATTTGCCGTCAATTTTCAGTTCTTGAAATGGCACCACAAGTGTTTCATCGGACAAACACTTCTTTAGTTGCGAGACATGGAAGACATCATGAACGTTACCCAGCTCGGTCGGTAACTCGAGCTTGTAGGCCACTTTACCAATTCGTTCCATAATTTTGAATGGCCCTACGTAACGTGGATTAAGTTTGCCACGCTTCCCAAAGCCACCACACCCTTCCAGGGTGAGACTTTCAACATGACACGATCACCTACAGCGAACTCCAAAGGTTTTCTACACTTATCAGCGTAGCTTTTCTGGCGATCACGTGCGGCCGCCATACGATTTCGGATCTGAACAATCTTTTTAGAGGTTTCAAGCACAAGTTCCGGACCTGTGATGTGGCTGTCACCCACCTCAGCCCAACAAAGAGAAGAACGACATTTCCGTCCGTACCCTCGAACGGAGCTGCCTGGATGCTGGAATGGTAACTGTTGTTGTAAGAGAACTCTATCAAAGGCAAGTGTTTCTCCCAACCTTTACCAAAGTCGATCACGCATGCTCGCAGCATGTCTTCAAGTGTCTGGATGGTTTCGTTCGATTTGACCATCCGTCTGAGGGTGCTAAGCAATACTCATGTCGAGACGTGAGCCAAATGATTTGTGCATCGACTGCCATAAATCGGATATGAAACGCGGGTCACGATATGAGATAATAGAGGTTGCCACCCCATGCCTAGAAACCACCTCTTTCAAATATATTCCAGCAAGTTGAGAGAACTTATCAGTTTCCTTGATTGCGACGAAGTGTGCTGATTTCGTGAGACGGTTAACGATCACCCAAATGGTATCGTTCCGCTTTGAGTTCTAGGTAGCCCAGTGACAAAATCCATGTCGATTTGTTCCCATTTCCACATAGGTATTTCTGGTTGCTGAAGCAAACCAGAGGGTTTCTGATATTCCACCTTGACTTTCGCGTAAGTCAAACATTTACTCACATACGTCGCGATGTGAGCTTTCATCTTCGGCCACCAGTACAAGACTTTTAGATCCTGATACATCTTATCAGAACCTGGGTGAACAGAGTAGCGAGACTTGTGTGCTTCGTCCATCACAAGGTTTCTAAGGTTTCTATACGAAGGGACCCATATTCGCTCCATGAAATAGCGAATACCGTCAGATCTTTCAACAAGTTTCTTCTCCAAGCCACGCATCTCTTCAGATTTAAGGTTCTCGTCTTTCAGCGCTTCAGTTTGGACAAAACGGATCTGGTCAGGTAGATTAGAATGGATGGTAAGCTACAGAGCATGGACACGCTTGGGTTTCGTTTCCTTTTGACTAAGGGCATCAGCCACCACATTAGCTTTACCTGGATGATACTTGATTGCACAATCGTAGTCGTTTAAGAGTTCTACCCAGCGACGCTGTCGCATATTCAATTCCTTTTGATCAAAGATGTGCTGGAGGCTCTTCTGGTAGGTATAAATAGTGCATTTAGTACTGTACAAGTAATGCCTCCAGATTTTTAATGCAAAAACCACTGCCCCCAACTCCAAGTCATGAGTCGTGTAATTCTTTTCATGAATCTTTAGTTGTCGAGAAGCGTACGCTATCACCTTCTCGCGTTGCATTAGCACACAACCGAGACCCTGAATAGAAGCATCGCAGTACACCACGAAATCTTCGGTACCTTCGGGTAAGGACAGAATTGGTGCACTACAAAGTTTTTGTTTTAAAAGTTGGAAAGCATCCTTCTGCTTCATTCCCCAAGAATATACAACGCCTTTCGGTGTTAATGCAGTGAGGGGTTGAGCGACCTTTGAGAAGTCTTTGATAAATCTGCAATAGTACCCAGCGAGACCAAGAAATTGTCGCACCTCCGAAGGGTTCTTTGGTGCCGCCCAATTTCTGATGGCATCAATCTTAGCAGGATCCACGTGTATCCCTGCTTCATTAACAATGTGGCCAAGGAAGTGTACTTCTCGAATCCAGAAGTCACACTTAGAGAATTTCGCGTAGAGTTGCTCCTACCTTAGGAGCTCCAAGATAAGACGCAAGTGCCGCTCATGGTCCTCCTTGCTCTTAGAATAAATCAGGATGTCATCGATAAACACGTTGACAAATCGTCGAGATACGGTTTACACACACGATTCATGAGGTCCATGAAGACCGCTGGTGCATTAGTCAACCCGAACGGCATAACCAGAAACTCATAATGGCCATACCGCGTTCGAAAGGCTGTTTTAGAAACATCCTCCTCTCGGACTCTCATCTGATGATAGCCTGATCTTAAGTCGATCTTCGAATAGAAACTTGACCCTTGCAACTGGTCAAATAGATCATCGATATATGGTAAGGGTCCATCCTTCTTCTTCACAAATAGGACCAGGGCTCCCCAAGGCGAAGAACTGGGTCAAATAAAGCCCCTCTCTAACAGTTCTTGGAGCTGATTAGACAGTTCTTGCAACTCCCCTGGCGCAAGACGATATGGAGCACGAGCGATCGGGGCTGCTCCGGGCGTAACATCAATCTGAAATTCCACTTGACGATGTGGAGGTAAACCCGGAAGCTCTTCAGGAAACACGTCAGGAAATTTGCGAACAACTGGTAAATCTTCGATCCTCCTTTCCTCAGGTTGGATGTCAGTGATGAGTGCTAAAACAGCAGGATAGCCCTTTCGTAAACACTTCTGGGCTTTCATAGCCGAAATGATGCTAACCAGTGCACCACTTCGATGACCTTGGACAGATAGAGATTCTCCACCAGGGAGAGTATACGTACGATTTTCTCCTTGCAAAGTATGTCGGCAGGGTGCTTGGACAACCAGTCCATGCCAATCACTACGTTGAAACTACCGAGAGTAACAGGAAGAAGGTCAATGTCAAACACTTAATCCACAAGATTGAGTTTGCATCCCTTAAGAACGTGTGAGGTTTCAATTGTCTTGCCATCAGCCAGTTCTACTACATGTTTGATTTCTAGAGGTGTTGGAGTTAACCCTAATCGTCGACTGAACTCCAAGGACACATAACTCCAATCGGCACTAGAATCAAATAATACAGAAGCAAAGAGATTGTTCACAGAAAATGTACCAGTCACGACATTGCCATCGTTCCTAGCATCCCCAGCGCTAATCGTAAATACTCTTCCGCGAGCACCATTGCCCCCATTGTTTCCGTTATGGTTGTTCCCTGCATTGTTATTGTTGTTCTGACGGTTGTTGTTGTCATTGGCGTTCTGATTCAACTGAGGATAATCCCGCTTAATGTGACCTTCATCCCCACACTGGAAACATCCTTTCCTATTGCCTTGGTTCTGATGGGGCTGCTGCCTTTGCTGATGTTGCGGCTGCTGTTGCTGCTGCTGATTCTGCTGTTGCTATTGCTTTGGGAACGGAGCTCTGCAGTCCTTTGCCATATGGCCCACCTTATCACACCTATGACAAACTCGGACACACGGTCCACGGTGATGATAGTTACACTTGTTGCACTTTGGCTGTTTTCCGACGTAGGAACCTGGGTTTGGATTGCTGCCCTGACCTTGATTAACAGAGGAGGAATGACTGAAACTACCATTGTTGCTATTGTCGGGCTTTTTCTGCGATTGGCTTGTGCTGGTCGCTTTGTTAGCATCGTTCCATTTACGTTTGTTATCACTAGCAGGTGTGGTAGCTGTAGTAGCAGTGGTAGTAGCAGAAACACGAGGTGGTAGCGAACCACGCTCGACCTCTTGGTCTGTAATCTTGTTTGCTAAGCGGATGATTCGAGGTAGGTTGTCAAGGTTTGCAGCAGTGACTAAACCTTTAACTTGCGGTGCTAAGCCGTTGATTTAAAGTTCAATCTTCCGATGTGATGGCCGTGATAGGTTAGGATACATGTTCGCAAGTTCATGAGATCGCTTCGTGTAAGCCTCGATCTCGGACCCACCATCTTCAAATTATAGTACTCGTTCTCTAGTTTCTGAATCTCGTCACAAGGATAGTACTCCTCTCGCATTAACTCCTTGAAACCATCCCATATAGTTGCTTTAGCCATTTCGATGCCCAACATCTATACCTGAGCATTCCACCAAGTTAAGGCACCATCCTCCAATGTGCCAGTAGCATACTTCACTCGGTCCCCCGCGGGACAGTTACACATAGCAAAAACAGACTCGGCCTTCTCAAACCAACGAAGTAACCCCACTGCTCCTTCAGTTCCACTAAAAGTCTGTGGCTTATAATCCATGAATGCCTTAAAAGTGCAAGCAGGTGGGTTATTCTGGTTCTGATTCACATGTTGACCTAAAGATAATAGAAAATACAATGCACGAGTGAGAGTCGAGTACACGACATAGGAATAAAGAGCGTTTGGTACGCATCGTACCAGCTTGCTGAGCTGCCAGGGCTTCAACCACGCGAGTGTTGATCAAGTCGATCAGTTCCGCCTGGGACATAACAATGTTGCCACGTCCACCACCGCGGCCACCACCACGTCCACTGTTACGTCCACCATGTCCACTCATGATTCTATATAAGAAAAGGGAAGAGGTTAAGGATCGGGATGGAGTAGGAGTCAAACATCGCTATGACTTCTACAGATTATTGAGTTCTATCATCACGTCAAACAACGGAACAGAACCCCCTTCACACTCGTTAAGCCTCACTGGGACTCACATGCACCCACATTATCATTATGTGTGCACCCATAATGATATTGCAATTTGCATGTTCATCTCAGCTCCTCTTAACTTGTGTCAAAAGGTTCTTCAGATTCGAGTAACAAGACAAGAGACATCACAGAACGCGAATCACAAAAGTCTAGGGAAAATGTGTCACAGACAATAGGGAAAATGTGTTACAGACAACAACACAGGAATTCATGCTATAGTGCTAAGTGTGCAATCACATGTCATGTCATACGTATGGGTATACTAGTTATGCAATGCAATAAGTAAACAAGAGACGAACCTTGCCATCTGGAGCTGAGTGTCATGGTCGATTTCAAAACTGTTTGGTTATAGTCTGGTTTTATAAAAATGTTTTAAAACCTAGTTCACTATAACCAGTGGCTCTGATACCAAACTGTCACACCCCCAAAATACCACATGCGGAAACCCCGCTGGAAGTGTGACGTACCAGGATCCAGCCTCCAATCACCTTGAACTATACAGATATTAAATAAAAGTTTCCATTTATTACGTAAAGTAATTCCAAAACATAACATAAAACCAATACGTTCAGCGGAAGTGTAAAGTAAATTGTTATTCAATTATTTCAAAACCAACGTACGAAACCAATAAACATGCCATATGTAACCAAGAGGCTCGACCCATGACCACTCCAGCACTCCCAGATAGCAAGTTCCAAATCCATGAATCTAACGACCTACAAGCATGCAGACAAGTGTATCAGCATAACGCTGGCGAGTTCAAAGTTTGTTAAAATGTTTAGTTACCCAATATAAGTTTAAAGCATTTCGAAATACAATGTTGTTAAAAACTCGAGTACCGCAAGATAGCTCCAGATTATTTGCCCTTCCCCAATGCTCTATCAAACATTGGTTGAGTGGTTAAGGTAATTAGTTCATGCCCGTCCTCACCGGTACAGTGTGAGGGTGCCAAACCTAATAGCACTATCAACTAATAACCCCGTTGCCTCCCCGACAACCAATTCGGTATATAATGGGACTTAAGTGATAGATATGAGTGTATTAACCAACATCCCAAGTTTAACATTCTAGTTAAACCCATTTACCCAATATTCCTCCCCGGAATATTTACCAGATGTCCCTCCCTGGGACGCATGCTTGAAAAAGAGCAATGAACTCACCTTAGATTTGCTCGGTAAGACAAATTACACGTTCAAGTTAATCAATCAGAGCCTATAACGTTTACACATGCTTAATCAGTTTGTATGCAAATTACTTATCCACGCACGAATTCTAACATTTTACACCAAGTATACATGATTCACATTTCATACGCATATAAGCAAACAGTATTCTGATCGCACACTCCCTACGGTGCAATCCCATAACAAGTAATCTAAATCCTAACATTGTGCGGCCCATTTGGTATAACATGCCCGCGTAACATAAGGCCTAAAGGACTTGTGTGACCTGCCTCATCTTGTGCGACCAGCAGCACATGTGCGATCAGCCGCACTTGTGCGATTGGATCCTGATCCGCGGCCCAAATAGCTTATGAAGCCCAGCTGTTTGTGCGATCAGGCCCAAGTTTAGGTGTGGCCTAGCTATGTTGTGCGATTGGGGGCACTTGTGCGATCACACACACTTGTGCGATCCCTGTTCTATTGTGCGACCAACTCGTGTGGTTGGACTAGTCAACTGTTTTCCCTTAATTTTAGCTAAGACAATTTCCCATTCATCCCACCCCAATCATAGATCAAAACAGTTACACATCTCTAAAATTATACAAACCTAATCGCACCTTCTATGATTAACAATAATGATTAACACAATAAAATCATTCTAACGAATCAATTCGTATGATTTCCACAACGAACCCCCCATTATTAACAGCCCGAATCCATCCATTACTAGCAAAGATCACAACACAAATCAGTTTCCATCATCATACCAATTTGTAATCCCATGCCCACACATCGAAGCCCTTTGTCATGCAAACCCTAATTTGATTTTGACATAATCTACATGATTCATGAACTGTTCCTAACCATAATCATATCACGCCATTAACTAGACATTAGATCATGCTTTGTTCTCAATCATGACAATAAAATAAATCAAACATACATTCATGAACAACAATTAGGCACAAGTTGTTTCAAATCATAATAATGTTACTAACCATAGGAGAGTATGCGCACAAGGATGTTGGAATACTCGATTGAAGGCTTTGAACCAAGTAAGTTTGCTTGCTGCCGTCGGGTCTTGAGGGAGAGAAGAGGGTAGGGTTTGCTAAATTTTGGAAAAGGAATGATATGCACCCCTATATGCATATACGCATGCCACAAGGGGTGGGTTTGGGCTCGGTTTGGGTTAATGGACTTTTGGGCTCAAAGAAGCCCACATGGTTTAGAGGGTTGTGCGATCGATGAATGGGTATGTAACTCAAGAACAATGTGCGATCCAAATTTAACACATACAAATATACAAACTTATAACATTCATGAAATGCACAAACTCGTCATCATTCACATTTAATCAAACACTTCAAATAGCGTACACGTAAATTACATCAAAGCACCATACATGAAAAGAGACCAGTACAAAGAAAGACTCTCGAAATTTTGGGTTGTCACATTCACCACTATCTTGCTTCAGGTCATGGAACTCATTTTCTAGTGCCCTCTGCTCGTGATAAGGGCAGAACTATTTCATCATCAAAGCCCTGAGTTCCTCCCATGTTTGACCCATAGCAACATCAGCCCCTCAATCTCTCATCACTCCATTCCACCACGTGAGTGCTCTCTTTTAAAACACACTCGACTTTACGATTGTTAGGACACTGAACATGGCGAAATGTACTCTCGAGACTCTCAAACCACTGTAGGAGCCTAGTTGCTCTTTCAGAACCACTAAACTTGAGTGGTTTAGCCGAGTTAAACTATTTAAAGATGCACGGAGCAGGTACATTATTGTTATTGTTGTTGGCTTGGTTGCTTTGAGTAATGAGATTTGGTAGTACAGCAGCCATCTGCTGTGCTATAATAGTTGCCAGTTTGGCATCAGGTTGTTGTACGTTGCGTCGAGGAGGCATTCTAAAAGAGGAAACATGAGAGATAACGAATGAGTTGATATGATGAAAAATGAGATGTCATAAATATCGACAAAATGTAAGGATGGTGGTCATTTGTTCGTTACCTCAAAACAAACAAACCACACACAGTGACTAATCAAAGTAAATGGGTCATAATAATGTATCGCGAAGGCATGCTTTAGACTATAAGTGGACACTCACCCCAAGAGTTCCCAGGTAAGAGTGACTGGTCCGATTATATGGATTTATACGAACACTCTAGCCTTAGACAGAAAACTCGGGGTACAGGTACCCACCCTTCCAGATTGCACGTGTTCACATTATCTAGACACAAACTTTGACTAGATTTCGAAAACTTGGAAGGCATTAAGCCAAAAGAATCATCCAAGAATGGATGATTGATTTTCAAACTTGTTTTGGAAATTTGTGTTCTTGTTTTGGTAATCACCTAAGGATAGGTGACATTTATTGTTTTAAGATCTAAACACAAGATGACTTGTGTTAGGGTCCTAGAAAGGTTATAGTCTAGGTCAAAGCACTACTAATAACCTAATTCCCTATAACCATGAGCTCTGATACCAACTCTTATGTCACACCCCGACCGCGTAAAACAACAAACCGCGGCGGAAACATCGAGGAGTGTCGTAACAGAATTATTGTTTCACAACACATGGTATTTAAAGTTTGGTTTTATTAGAATTAAAGTGTTTACATTGTCTTGGAAATAATGGAAACATAATGTAAATTAAGTTGTCTTTCTCCATTTTAAGTCACTAAGGCCCGAGTCCGCCTAAGTGTAGCATGATCAACCTCAAACATTAGCTCCTGAAAACACATGTGAAAATTGGTACGTCAGCATAAAAATGCCTGTGAGATACATAGGTTTTGTTGATGAAGGATTCATGACTTGTTAGTTAAAAGAAGTGTTTAACAAAAGTAGTCATGAATCTTGTAAAATGTTTTCTTTTACAAAATCATGTGAAAATCAATAAGAAAATCGGATGATATAAAAGAAAGATGTATGGTTAAATAATTAACCATTGAAAATGAATTTGTATAAAATATGTCATTTGTCTTTGTATAAAATGTTTCATGTCTTTGTCTTTGTCGAAGTGGTTTAGATAACGCTACAATATGTAATATCATAAAAGCACTTATATATAGGAAGTACCAGCAGCGTATCCACCATGCTTTTATCATATTACACATGCCTTGTTATTTAAATCACTTACCAAATAACCACCAAAAATGTCTTGTCAAACCAATGTCAAAAGTCGTGTATAAACAATGTATAATGACATAATGTCAAGTATAAACCATGTCTTGTATAATCAAATGTCTTGTATGGTGAATAAAGAGTATTTACTCAAACCATAGGTATAATGTCATGTAAAATCAAATGTCTTGTATGGTGAATAAATAGTATTTACTCAAACCATATGTATAATGTCATGTATAATCAAATGTCATGTGTAATCAAATGTCAAGTACAAAACAATGTCTTTTGAATAAACCAAAGTTTAAATCAAAAGTTATGTTTTGCAAAACCAATGCTTTATTGTTACGAACATTTATGTGGTTGTGTTTATCGCATACATTCAAGCCTTGAGACTGTTGGATAAACCCTTAACAAGTCAAAGGTTTATCAAAAATGTTTTCAGATTCTGTCATTCCCTACTTCCAAACAAACCTAGGAAGCCGGGAACGAGATTTGTCAAGTCCTAGGGTACCATTACATACTACTGAGCGGTGTGATCAATGTTAATGAATTTATTTTTGTCCCGTTAAACATACAAAATGTCATAACCAATGTAAGCATGTCATGTAAAAACCATGTACTAAGTATGTTAAGTAAACATATGAAGTAGAAATGTCCATGAAATCAATGTGCTAGCATGCTCAGTCAACATACATAGCAGAAATGTAATGTAAATCAATGTGTCCATATGCTGAGTAAACATATACAGCAAAAGTGTCTATAAAATCAATGTGCTAGCATGCTCAGTCAACATACATAGCAAAGCATAATTGAAATCATGTACTATATGTGTACTAGATGAACATAGCAAGTATATGTCATGAAAAGCACGAAAGTAACAAGTAGGAACATGTGTATCACCCTAAAATATTTGAAAATGGTAAAAGAGGGGACTATATACTCACTTGAGATTGCAAGTATCCTTGATATAGTGAACTAACAAAGCTCGGGAAGTCAACGAATCAAGTGGCACCTATATCAAGGATAGAATGAGGTCTTGTAAACCAAATGAGTGTTGGAACTCATATGACATGGTTTAACAAATCCTACATTCTGATTTGATACCTATCCTAAGTGCTTATGACCCGTTAAGGTAGTTTACGCTACTTTAACGCGTCATTTGCGCAAATGCGCGTTCGGATGGTCTAACTAGCCCTATGATAAGTATTATATGCCCTACCATGTTTAATAATGTTGCATAATTAGTTTAAGTGTCAAAATTTAGGTTGCATAGGCTTAAATTGAAATTATGCGTAAAAGGGCATTTTGGTCATTTTCCTAAGGCATATAATCTACCTATTTACGAAGTGACCATAAGGTATAACATCGAAAGGTTATTCCCTATGCAACTATAGTCACAAAATATGTTTGGTCGGATCCTAATGATCGACCAAACAGGTCGGGTTTGAAAGTCTAAGCGGTTGTGTAGACCGCTTGACTTACGACCCTAAATAAGCACTAAACTAGAAGTGACGGGTTAAACATGTTAAAACATGTTTAACTAAATTAGAAAACTGATTTGGTATCAAAACAAAGTGTTTTGATACCCGAAAATAGTTCCGTCGTAAAATGCACATAAACATGCATTTTGACCGAAACTTTGACTCGTCACTTTGACTAGTAAACGTGGTAATCAGAAGGTATAATTGCAAGGGATTATAACCATCGTGATTACGATCACGTTGCAAAGTTCGATTGAACTTTGACTTGACCAATTCATGGTCAAAACCGAAAGTCAAATGGTAGTCAAACTGTTTGACTTTCAGCCTGTAATTGCTGAAACAAATGAACAAGCCATGAAAGAACACTTACAAGTGCTCTAAGGCTGGAAAATGACTAGAAGAACTCAGGTAAGAGGCCTCCAAACAAGTGGATGCTCTACTTAGAGTGTTTGAGATGAGAAAATGAGAATGAGCAAGGAAATGGGCAGATTTGAGGGGCATTTATACTTGAATTGAAACCACAAGATCATGCCATATGGATTGTGTATTGCCCAAGCATGTGTAGGATCATTACAAGTGTTTGGTTCAGATTTAAAGCCTTGATCTTCACTCAAAAAGCCCACAATATTGAAAAACTATGGAAGAAAACAAGTGCAGCATCTAATACATTGAATCTGCCCAGATGTAGGGGTCAGCCCCGCGACAGCTAAGGCCTCAGGCCATCGCGCCCCATGAGGGCTTCTGCAGACGTTTCAAAATTTGGCAGAACAGGCCCCTGTAGCTCAAAACTTGGTTTTTGACGTGTTTAACCCCCGTTAACCCATTTTCAAGGCTCTACAAGGATGTTAAAGTTTAGGGGACTTGAAATATGCTTGGAAATATCATGGATGTCAGTTCGTTTGGTCGTACGATTGCGTTTTTCGATTAATTACGTCGAAACTCGAACGGAGGCGAAAACGATCCAAATTGCGCAACGAATGGTATTTTTGCACGTATATGCAAACTTTCATAGTTTTGACGCTTTTAGTCCCTGTGATCAAATAAGCAGATTTTCGCATACTGAACCCCTCAAAACTTATTTCTAAGCTATGTTAAGGGTATTTAGGGTATATTTAGCTTATGTTCTTGTTCCGGAGTGTACGTTGCTATACGAATTTCCAGACTTTTGTAGTTTGTAGTAAATAGTCCCTGTGATCGAATAAACTTGTTTTTGCCATACCAAACCTTTCAAAACTTATTTCTAAGTTATGTAAAGGTTATTTAAGGTATGTTAAGCTTATGTTGCTATTCCGGAGTGTATGTTGCATTAAACTAATTACGTTTACGCATCAGTTTGCGTATAACTTTCAAGAAAGCGTTTTAGAGTTTGAAATCGAACAAAATCAAAATGTGCAAAATGTCAAACATAAATAAACAAATATAGGGATCAAAACACATTGTTTTATTGATATTTGAATTGTTTAGAGTTGTACAATGATTACACAAGCACATATGTCACACATACCCAGAGTTTTATAAAACATAGTATCTTGAAAGTTATAAAAGAAAAATAAAATATTTGAAAATCTAATCATAAAATAAAAAAAATAGTACAAAACCTATAGTTTTGTTTATAAAAATTTACTTTATGACACTATTCATGGGACTATGACAAATGTATATACTAAGTAAAACAATATCTCATTTATCACCTAATTTAATATTGGTTTTGGCTATTTGATGCCCCATCTTCATTTATTTGGACAACCTCCACTTCTATATGTTCCTTATAAGGCACATATATGAGTGTAGTGTTTTTTTTCATAGATTACCTATGGTGAGTGAAACTGTAACACCCGAAAATGCGCATATTTTATTTATCTCATTTTTATATAAAATCCACGGTATGAAAATAAAAGTAACTAGAAAGATAGACCAAATAAAAGTTAAATGGTATGTTAGCTAATAATTAAATTTAAAATGGAAAGGTTAACTAAAACACTAACCTAGTTAATGAAAAACACGTGTTAATGGGAATAAATGAGTAATGCCTAATATACATTCACCCAAACTATAGGGACTAAAGTGCACATCCTTGAGACATGGTTTAATTAAAAGAAATAAAGAAAAAGAAAAGAGTGCAGTGTATGTGTAGCGATATATAGAGAGGGAGAGAGACCTTTTCTCTAGAACAAGAATATCAAAATCAGAAGATTTGAGTGAAATTGGTGGTATTTCCCCTTGCATGTATAGTGATTCTTGATCATCCAAACCTCTTAAAGACTAGGCATGAAAGACAAGGTTCAAGCAACCAGAAACCTCAAGGATCGCAAGATCAAGGTATGTTAATTTATTTTCAAATTAAAGTCCTACTTTTTGTAATTGTTCATGTTTGAATTTTAAGGAATGCTTATAGTGTTGCCCCGTGATGAACAGGTCAAATGTATTAAGTATGAGGATGTAAAGGAATGGTTAAAGTTTTGACCCATTACAAACGGGTGAAATGAATTAAGTATGAGAATGTAGGTCCCTTAATTCTATGGATATTTCACAGAATTGACGATATAATCTAGAGTGTGGAATCCTCTAGATCAGATTGTCAAAGAAAGGTGTAGAAGTAGAAATCACCACAAACTGATCTTTATTGATTATCTATTAAACTGATTACAATCAATTAAGATCGTAAACACACACAAATTCATCCAAGCCTTTGCTCTCACGAATTCTCTCTCTAATCTCTCTTTAAACTGATTCTCTAGTGATTATGGTGATTAACCTAAACCCTAATGCGAAACCTTGTTTATATAATAACACAAGTTTGCAACCTGGGCTAGGGTTAAAGCACCTGGGCTGCGAATTGGACAAGCCCATTTCACATACCATTCCCCCAATATGGGTTTGGTTTGGCCAAATCACTATTAACCCACTAATACAAAGCTAAACCCGCTAACCATTTATCCTTTCACTAATTACAAGATATCCAAAGACCCAAATCTAAAAGCTGTTGTCACAAACATATATCAACAGACTCCCCCTTGACAATAGCTTCATAAAACAACTTTGTCTTAAGTCATCATGCATTCTTCATGTAATCGTTTTATCATATTTGGTCTTTGGATAGCTTTAGCTTCAATAGCTTCTGTCAGCATCAAACTCCCCCAAAGCTGATGCATCCAATCACTAAGTCTTCAAAATAATTAGCAATCATCAAACTCTAGTTCAACATTTGCATAGCACTTTTCAAACTCTTCAAATGTTGTCTGCAATGTAGAAAGGAGGTTTCTACCATGCATCCAATCAAACTCCTCTTCACAGCAACTCATCACGTTACTTCACAGGAACAAATTGCAACTATCTGTGTACAAAACAAACAACTTGAGAAACCATAAGAATTTTTCAACATAGTTTAACAAATTATTATTAATCAAGAGATGTGAAAACTGTATTACAGATTAAGCAATTTTCAACACAACACCAACACACAAAACTTTCCAACACACTAGAACTGGCAATGTGTAAAAATTTTAAACTCATCTTCAAACACCAGCTCCCCCTTGCGGTAACAATTCCTCCATGAACAACCATTTTTCATACGTTAAGAATTCTAAAGAAAAAGAAAATATTTTTGGATTTTTATATTTTCTAAAAGCAAATAAATAACAAAAAAAGTAAACACTCTATTTTTGTGAGAAACACTGGTTAAGAAGATCATATCAGCCAACTCAAACTGTTTCACACATGTAGTTAATTCTTCAAGATAATTTTCGTGAAACGCAGTTCAAGACGATTACCAGTATTGTTTATCCACTTAAACAAAACACATGAACACTTCAACTAACTTTACCTGGTGATACGATAAGGTAATATTATACCGATGTATTAGCGTATCCCACTTCAGGACATACCCTCGCGATCAAGGAATGCACAAAGCTTCCTCGTAGTAGGTGAGTATACCGAATTCATCCTTTATGTTTTACCACGTTAGATAATTGGTGACCAGGTCAGTACTTTCGTACAGCAAAGAGACCAATATCCAACAAGGGTAAGGAAAATACCAAAGATTTGGTACCATTTATGCATTTTGCACATTTGAATGACTCTCTAGGAGAGCTTCTTCAATTTCTAGGTTTTTGGCATTTTAGCTCTTTTAAGATATTTTGGTTGTGCCTAGGTCAGCATATATATCTGGATGCAGCAAAAGGACAACCCTGATATCCCCGGATGAAATAACAGTATAAAGACCTAAAACCTCGGATTTTGGTAATCTATCAACGCAAGATTTAAGGTTATAAAACTATACACCACTGATATGTTACCCACTCAGTACATATTTCGTTATGTTTATATCTCCTAGGTAAGTTGATTATTTCATGTTTCTTGCCTACTGGTACATCATATGATGAAGCTGCTATCACCCTTATTCAATTTTAACTTCCATTTCAGTGTGACAGTCTAACTTGCTGATATACTATCATTTCTTCTTTTTCACACAGTGATAACTCATTTTTTTTTTTTCATTTTTATGGTTTTATATATTTTCTTTTAATTTTTTATTTTTTAAGAAAAAAATAAACTATCTATAAAAATTTTATAAAAACTGGTTATTCAGGATTCATCATCCCGTTGAGTTCGACTAGATGTTTAAATTGAACCCTGTCAAAAGCTTTTGTGTAAAGATCTGCCAGGTTATCTAATGTGTCAACTCTACGCAGTTCAATCATTTTTTTTCAGCACAATCCCGTATAAAATGATGACGAATGTCAATATGTTTTGTGCGATTGTGTTTTACGGGATTATTTGTTATGGGAATTGCGGCATTATTGTCTATCATAATAGGGGTGTGAGTGAAATTCAAACCGTAATCGCGCATCTGATGTTGTATCCACAGAACCTGAGAGCAACAACTTCCAACAGCAATGTATTCAGCTTCACACGAAGACGTAGACACACAGGCTTGTTTTTTGCACTGCCATGACACAAGTCTTCCCCTTAAGAACTGACAACCACCTGTGGTAGATTTTCTGGGTGATTTACATCCTCCGAAATCTGAATCAGTGTATATAATAAATTCCAAGTCACTATCAGCAGGGTAGCATAACCCAAACTTTGGTTTTCCCTTTAAGTAACGAAGAATATGCTTCACCGCCTTCATATTCGACTCCTTCGGATTTGCATGATATCTGGAACACAAACATACAATGAACATAATGTCGGTCTTAAAGCCGTAATATACATCAACGGTCCAATCATGGCCCTATATTGAGTTGGATCAACATCTTCCACATTCTCAGCATCTAGACCAATATTGTGATTTTCACAAATGGGTGTATTAAAAGTTGCGCAATCCTCCATCTTGAAACGAGTCAAAATGTCATACACATACTTCATCTGATGAATAAAGATCCAATCCTTTTTTTGTTCAACTTGCAACCCCAAGAAGAATGATATCTCACCCATTGCACTCATCTCAAACTTACTCTTCATCACCATCACAAACTCATGACACATGCTCTCATTAGATGAACAAAAAAATGATGTCATCCACGTATACCTATACCAACAGAAAATCTTCCTTCTTCCTCTAATGAAAAGTGTACTGTCGATCTGACCCCTTTCAAAGCCATTTGCCAAAAGATGAGTCGATAGTGTCTCGTACCACGCCCTGGGTGCCAGATGAAATCCATACAATGCCTTATCCAATCTATACACACCATCTAGATAGTCTGGATCAATAAACCCATCTGGTTGTGAGACATAAACTAGTTCTTTGACTTTCCTATAATGAAACGCACTCTTCACGTCAAGCTGATAAACCTTGAAACCCTTAAAAGATGCAAATGCTAGAAATAAACGAATTGCTTCCAACCTTCAACTGGTGCAAACACTTCATTATAGTCAATCTAATCTTGCTAATTGAACCCTTTTACCACTAAACAAGATAGGACACCAGAAATGAACAATACATCTTCCTCATGAATCAGAAGCTGGTCAAGAACAAGAGAATACTATCAGAAAAGGCTATTCTGATGGATCTGATGATATTTCTAATAAATGTCATCAGATTCTGGTATAATCTGATCATCAGATTTTCTGATGATTTGTTCATCAGATTTCTGATGAAGTGGTCATCAGAAATTCTGATGAAAGCCACTTGTCTGAACAATCACTATCCTGCCATAATTGACGAAGCAAGTTGACACAAATGGATTCAATGAATATGTTAAAAGCTACTTTTTGCATGACAAGAGCATGAATAAATAAATGTTTATTCATGCCCAAGACTTTCTATAAATGGAAAACTGTCCAGCAAAGGAAATTGAGTCAAGCCTAGCATTTAATACATACTACAAAACCCCATTGCCCTTTCACCACAGAATTTCACAAGTATTCGTTTGAATTAGTTAATAACCTCACAATCACCTTGTAAACCATTTTGTTTCATGTCACACCCCGACCACGTAGAACATACAAAACGTGGCGGAAATGTCGGGGAGTGTTGTAACAGAATTAATTGTTTCAAATCCATGGCAATTAAAGTTTCGTTTTATTAATCAAACATGAGAGTTTACATTGCTTTAAACAAGAAACAAAGAGTACATAACAAAAATTAACTAGTTCTTGTCTCATTTTAAGTCACTAAGGCACAGGTCCGCCTAAGTATGTCTTGATAAGTCCTATGCATCATCTCCTGAAAACACATGTGAAAATAGGTACGTCAGCATAAAAATGCCTGTGAGATACATAGGTTTTGTGAAAACAGAATTCATGACTTATGTTTGAGAAAATGTTTAGTCATGAACCTTGTAATTTGCTTTGTCTTGTAAATCATTTGAAAAACGATAAGATCAAATGATATGTATAAATAAGAGGATAATGTATGGTTAAATGAATAACCATGTAAAATGAGTTTGTATAAGATGAGTTGTTTGTAAATCAATGTCTTGTGAAAAGTCTGTTATTTGTATAAAATGTTATATGTCTCAAATTGAAATGATTCAAATAACGCTACAATATGTGATACCATACAAACACTTATATATTGGAAGTACCAGCGGCGTATCCACCGTGCTTGTATCATATTACATACGCCTCATTACTTAGATCACTTACTCAAACCAAACCATCAAGATGAAATGTTTAACAATTGTAGAAATGTTTATGTATAGTCAAATGTCTATTGACAATTGTAAATCATGTCAACAGATACAACTGGTTCACACGGTTCAATAGTTACAAACGGTTCATATAATCAAAGGGTTACGACGGTTTACATTGTCAAATGGTTACAACGGTTCAAAATGTAGTATAATGTGTTCATATGCTGGATGAGCATATGCAACAGAAATGCCATGTAAAACAATGTACTAAGTATGTACGTAATGGACATACATAGCATAAGTGTAATGTAAAACAATGTACTAAGTATGCACGTAATGGACATACATAGCATGAAATGTATTGTAAAGTGATTGTACTAAGTATGCACACAATGGGCATACATAGCATAAAATGTATTGTAAAGTGATGTACTAAGTATGCACACAATGGGCATACATAGCATAAAATGTATTGTAAAGTGATGTACTAAGTATGCACACAATGGGCATACATAGCATGAAATGTAATTAAATCATGTACTATAATGTACTAACAAACATAGTAGGTATATGATGTGAAAACATGGAAAGCATGAAAGTAACAAGTAGGCACATATGTTCCACCCCAAAATGTTTGGAAAACAGTAAAAGAAGGGTCTATGTACTCACTTGAGATTGCTCAGAAGTCCTAAGATAACCACCAAGCAATGCTAGAGATCACGGAATCAAACAGCACCTAGTATAGGTAACTATGTTAATAAACCGGACCTAAATCGGAAGATTTAGATAGAATGAGGGTTCGTAAACCAAACGAGTATGGAGACTCGTGTCATATGGTTTAACAAAGCCTACATACCAAATGAAACCTAACCTAAGTGTTTACGACCCATTACGACCCGTTTAGGTAGCTTATGCTACTTTAACGCGTCGTTCGCGTGAAACGCGTTCGGACCGCCTAACTAGTCCTATGACAAGTAACATATGCCTTAATATGTCTAATATTGTTGTCAAATCATTTTAGATGTCAAAATTTATGTTACATATGTTTAAAATGAATTTTGGCATTAAAGGGGTATTTTGGTAATTTACCTAAGGCATATAAACTACCTATCATACAACTACTTAAACGAAGCGACCATAAGGTATAACCTCGGAAGGTTATTCCCTATATACTATGGTCACCTAATGTGTTTGGTCGGATCCTAATGATCGACCAAATGGGTCGGGTTCGAAGGTATAAGCGATTTATCAGATCGCTTACCCTTACGACCCTAGACAACGTGGTAATCAGTAGGCATAGTCACAAGGGACTATAACCATCGTGATTACAATAACGTTGCGAAGTTCAAATGAAATTCGCATTGACCATAAACTGGTCAATGCAGAAAGTCAAACAAAGTTTGACTTTCGGACTCGAAAAGCAATAAAAGAACGAAGGAACACTTACAAAGGGTCCCCGAATGCTAATCTAGATCAAAATAGCTCAGGTATGAAACAAAGGTTTCAACTTAGAGCACATTAGATCAGATTCTTGTGAGAAATGAGTGAGAATGTGGTGGGTATTTATAGATTTCGGTTCACCGTTAGGATCGTTTCTTGGAGAAGAGGGAATGATCACATCCCTACACTTGTTGGAAAGTTATGGTAGCTGATTTTGGCCACCATAAGAGATTAACATGTGGCACTTGACCTTTGGAGGGTGTTAGGGGATGTTAACATGTCATTAAAATGGCTTTTGCTGATCAGAAGGGGCCTCGCGTGACGCCTAGGGGGCTAGGTGTCACGCTAGGGTCCCCCTGATCAGCAAACACTTTCTAATGTTCACCTTTCAGTCCCCGTTGCGTATTAAGGCCATTTCCAACATGTTTAAGGCTCGTTAAATCATTTTCAAGGCTCCAAAATGATGCCTAAACATTGTGGGCATGAAACATGCTCAAAAATATGCCGGATGTCAGTTCGTTTGGTCGTACGATCGCGATGTTTGCTAATTACGACGGAATGCGCATAAGCACGAAAAATGATCCAAATTGCGTGACGAATGGATTTTTCTTATGCCAAGCACTAAAATAAAATATTTTAGTGCTTACATAAATTTTTGGATGTCCGGATGTATTCAGAACGTAAGTTATGCGCGGAAATGCAAACTTGTGCACTTTTTAACGCTTTTAGTCCCTGAATGACCCAAAAGTTTATTTTAGCACACCGAACCCCTCAAAGCCTATTTCTAAGCTATATAAAGGATATTTAAGGTGTGTTTAACTTATGGTGATGTTCCGGAATGTTTGTTACAGTTCAAATTGGCATACTTTCGCAGTTTGTCAAGTTTAGTCCCTGTAAGCGATTTAACTTGTTTTTGCCATACCAAAGCCTTCAAAACTTATATCTAAGTTATGTAAAGGTTATTTAAGGTATGATAAGTATATTTGACTATTCCGGAGTGTTCGTTGCATTAAACTGGTTATTTTTACGCATCAGTGCGCGTATAACCTTCCAGAAAGCGATTTAGAGCTTGAAATCGAACAAGGGTTGATATGTGCAAAAGATACACATATTTATACAGATCCCAAGTATGAAATACAATATTTCATTGGCTTGGTATTTGTTTTATGGTCGCAGTGACCCAGGTGTCACATTTCAAAGTGATATAAACTTGAAAATTATGTAGTTTTTGTTTCTTAAAAGTTTGATTTCTATTTCTGCACACTATTTTCATATATGTTGAAATCATTTGCCAAATTACGAGAAAAGAAAGTTTTTAGTCCAACTGGGACCAACAAAGGCCTCTAAATAATAAGGTCTCCAACTAAAAGAAAATTTATATGCTAATTACTAATATTAGTGCAAATTTATTGTGTTTATATTTGCTTGATTTCTTACATAACAAACTACACTATGTTATAGTTGGGCCAGATTTTTACTTGATTCCAAATACGGATAAAGGAGTACCGTTTATAATTATCAAAAAATAAAAAAGGGCCGCAAAATTTCATTTCGCTTTGGGCCTTCTAAAAGGTTGGAACGCCCCTGGTTAGAAAGAGTTTCAAAGATAAAAATATAAAATACGTTATGCCTCTCTCTAATCACAAGAAATTCGTAAACTAAGGGGGCGTTTGGTTCATGAAATGATTTGGAATTAAAATTTGTATAGGAATTAGAATGTAAAGATATTGGATTTGGACTTTAAACATTCGAATTGGAAATTGTTGGAATTGGAATCTCAATTCCATTTTTATTGTGTTTGGTTGTCAAATGAATTGGAATCCATCACCCTGGCACCCACAACAACCAGTTCGGGTCGAAACGGTACGGGTCGAAATGGTTCGTGTCGAAATGGTTCGGGTCGAAGCGGTTCGATTCGAAACGGTACTGGTTGAAACGGTATGGGTCGAAACGATTCACGTCGAAACGGTTCGGATCAAAACGATTCGCATCAAAACGGTTCTGATCGAAATGGTTCACATCGAAACGATTCGATTCGAAATAGTTTGGGTCGAAACGATTCGATTCGAAACGGTACGTGACGTGTGTGCGCATATACATATTTTTACAATGAATTTTACACACGATTCGGTTTTAAATTTATAAAAGTGATTTATACTTCAACATTAAAACACACACGAAAGGGCAAGTGTACCCCGTCATATATGTAGTAAAGTATCAGTAAGAACCAAGTGTCGATCCAAGGACGTGGGCGGAGAAATAATACTAAACCTTTGTCATCAAATTACCGGTAGAAAGATAAGAGTGTGATTTTCTAAAAACTAAATTAAGCATAAACAAATATTTATAGAAACATAATAGACTCCAAATAAGAAAATAAATATATAGCCTTGCTTTATGCACAACCAAAGCGTGTGAACTAAATCGGTTTTGTCACTTGAAACACTTGGTCAATTTTCCATTTTCAAGACAATTAGTATCCCTTTCGGGAATCCTAACATGACAATTCTTTGGAAAGCTAAAACGATAAACACACTTTAACCACCTAAAATTGTTCTTTAATGCTCAAATGACAAATGTCTATGAAAATCCCCTAAATAAAAGTTAGTCATCCATTGGGAGTTTTCTAACTTCATTTAATCAAGGAAAGTGACACCGATAAACACAATGTATGTCACACCCTGACTTTTGCGGAAGCGTGATTATGGTGTGACTTTCTTAATACCATTGCATTCAATCATAACAACAATTATATGATAAAACCATAGATTTGTCATCCATTAAATAAGTTTAAAACATAACAACATTGTTTTAACAAAACGTAGACTTCAAATTCAATTTTTACAAACCATACAAATTGTTTATAAGTTCACTAAGGACTCATCAAAAGATATTAAATAAGACCAAGGTTTGGAATACGTGCTCGTCCAGGAATAAGACACACTGACCAAACCCAAAGACCATGGATGACATCTTTATTCCTAACGCAGCATAAAACTTCCAACGCCCGCCAGATCCACTTACTAATTCCCTGAAATACATGTAGTTTGAAAACATCAACAAAAGTTGAGCGAGTTCATGTGTTTGTTTGTGTGTATATATAAACCTTGGAAATCGTTGTAAGTATGTATGTAAGTTTATAAATCCCGGTATGAAAGTAACAAGGAAAAACAGATCACCAATGGTTTGCAAGGCCATTGATATGTGTGACGTGATGCAGGAAAACTCAAACCTAGCAGATTTGTCTCCGGGAATAAGACATAGTCACCACATGGGCCACCCTAGTCCGCATGGGTGTGGGCTCGCTACACCCAAATAGATCTATCACTCATGTCCCTCGGTCCTACAACGAGGATTAATGGCCTTAAGTTTTGTACCCACCACTCACATGATCAAGTAGTACCCTTCCTTAGCTAACCATACCAAATCAAAATGTTTGTAAATAGTTGTAACATTTATTTCACCCCCGAAGTTATAAAACTGAAAACAGTTAAAAGAAAAGGGGGACATCAAACTCACAGTTTTGCGTTCCTTGTATCCGGTGTAACTCAAAGCTTCCTCTAGAACGCACGACTACCTACATGCGTACTACGGTCCATTAGACGGGTGGGTCGTGCCTTGATTTAGTATTATTTAGTGTCTTTGAGTTACGTTCTTTGTATCTTCAATATTATTCCAAATTATATAATTACT
Organism: Helianthus tuberosus; assembly: GCA_030545235.1. Taxonomy (NCBI): domain Eukaryota; kingdom Viridiplantae; phylum Streptophyta; class Magnoliopsida; order Asterales; family Asteraceae; genus Helianthus; species Helianthus tuberosus. The sequence goes on from JARYGA010026317.1 coordinate 36,689, forward strand.
TGTTAAAATAATAAATATTTTAACTCAAATTATATTTATTAAATTTTGGAATAATTGGTAAAACAATATATTTTAACTTAATGCTTCCCAAGTATTCATACTTGTATATCCTTCCCAAGGATGGGTGTATTTGTATTTGTATTTTTATGTTTTTGCCATGTATTAGGGTCGTATTCCGGTGTGCATTTATACGTACGAGAATACGTATCTTTATTGTTTTTATTAAGTATTCTTTATACTTAATTTCGTAATAGTTTTTCCGGAATATTATATTTAATAGAAGTTCACCAATATATAGTTCCAAAATATATATTGTAATAAATATTATTTAGAAAAATTATTTATAATTTTTCTTTTGGCAAAAACATTTGTATTTTCTCATAAGTTTCAATAATTGATATATTTTCATGCTTATCTTAGAAAATATATAAACTCATTTTCTCCAAAAATGACATACTTCATATTTATTTGAGAAAATATATCTTTCACCTCAAAATATTGTATTTTGTGTGTGTGTAAGAAAATATATATTTCTTAAAAATAATATATCTTCTAAAATTTCAAGAAAAATATATATATTCATACATGCCAAAAATAATATATTTTTCCCTTGTCAAAATATGATATATTCTTGTAGTAATTATGAAAATCTCATTTTCATTCCCTTGATGTCCAAAATATTATTTACCAAAATATACACATGAATAATATTTCCGGAATATTTTGCGAGTTATATTCCTTTGTTCGGTTCTACCGGTATTTTGGGTATTCTTTGTATATTTATTCCTTGGAATTTTGGTAATATTTCGGATTGTAATTTTTGGTATTTTGATGAGATATATTATTTCAAGCACCAAAATAATATAACTACTACACATAATATACAAGTAATCACACATGTGTGTCTTCAATGTATATATATTCTAAATATATATATTTAGCCACTTTTATTTATAAAAACCAACCTCCAACACTTATATTTTTGTAACAAAAATTATGCCAAAGTTTATATGGAAAACTCATGGTTAAAATACACTTGTAAATATTTGTTTAAAATATTTTTCTAAGTGTTAATATTGTTAGAAAATTTTGCCATAGTTTCCCCTAAAAATGGAGGTTTCCATGCTTTCTAGCATATCATTTTCTTTTGTAAAAAAAAAATCATCACAATCAATTTACAATTATCAACAAACAACCTTTACTTACCAATCTTGCCTAATTCATGCATATTTCACTACTTCATGAACTTGAATATTTGTAAAAATTTGTAGTAACTTGGTAGTGTGTTTAGTAAGTTTAGTTACCCTTTAAAGTGTGGTTGTTTATATAAAAACATCATTCTTGAATGATTTAGATGTTTACAACTTGTAATCATATTTTTCAAAAATCTTTCTTTATGTATTCTTCTTGTTACACAAGTGTTTCTACACTTGTTTAACCACTAAAAATAAGATTTGTTTATGTAAGAACCAAGTTTTAACAAAGCTTATATTTTTAACTCGGTTTCTTTAGAAATCATCCATAAAATTTCTAGATCTACATGTATCACACTTACTTTGATCATCATTTTACAAGAAAAACAATCTATACTTCAAGTTCATGATTTACATAAGGATGATCTATTGATTTCTTAACATAATCATCCTCTCATCTTGCTAAATCATGCTTTTAATCATGATCTAGCAAGATCATATGATGATCTACATCATTTACACAAGCAAACAACAATCATCAAGTATAACAACACATAAATAACATGATTTCTTCATAATTCTTATAATTTTAAGCTTATGTTCATGTTTCATCTTCTTGATTTTTAGTGTTCTTTAAACTTTTCATCATGTATCATCTTTTAACCACTTGTAATAGATGTAAAATAGAAAGATTAGTGTTCTTGCCACTAGCACAAGGCTAGGGATGATCAAGAGGATAAATGAAGTGGATAATAGCAAACAGTGAAGGTCCTTCAACTTCTGAAAGCTCCAAGCTCCCTAATATACCTTCTTACACCTTTGTACATATGTGGAATGGATGGAAAATGGTTGATGATGATGATAGTGTTGTTGTTGTTCTTGGCCGTGAGCCAAAGAGAGGAGAAGAGGATGAGTGGAGGTGTTGTGTTGGTGTTGTGTTGGTGAAGGAATGATGATTATGAAACTCAAGGTTAAACTTATAGTCCATAATTTATGATTTTCCAATGTGTATTGTGTTTTAAAAAAAGAAACAAGATCTTGTATTTTAATCAAATAAAATCAAGTGGTGGGGCCACAAGTATGGCCGTCCATAGGTGGGGGGGGGGGGGGGGTTCTAGGTGTAGGGTTTAACTATTAGTTAGTTCATGCTTGGATTTCAAGTATCTAGTTAGGGGCTTCAGTTACTAGATATTTTAGGAGGTGTTATGATGTTCGGGGATCATAACTAGCTTGGAAATGCTAAAACAGTGCTTCTAGTGTAAATTTGGTGTTTCGGGTAATGTCCGGTTGTTCAGTTGGTTACCGGTTCGTTCAGGTGCTAAACTACGCAGTTTAGTATGCTTTATGTTACCTTTTGTGACACTTTTGATTCCCGAAACTTAGGAAAGTATTCAGGACCATTTAAGCATATTTCTGCATAATATTAGATTGTTTAAATGCTGTATTTTGCTGAATTTTGCAGAATTCTGCAGTTTATGTAAGTTTTAGGCACTTTCCGGCACCTAAACTATCACTAGGAAGGCAGTTTTGTGATCCTTACTTTCCTACACACTATACTAGTGTAATACTTGGTTTCTGGCTCATTCTGTGTCTCAATACAATCTCTGTCTTCATTTTTCTGATTTGTCGGATAACTGTGCTTACTGTGTTTCGTGCATCATTTGAGTCAATAAAGTTCTCATGCAATAATGACATGACATTAAGCAATATATGATGCACATGTATGTATATGGTAATAACCAGAAGCAATTCAAGTAATTAATTTGTAATATAGCACAGTCATTAAGTACTAATCATTATTTAATAATTGTTCGGATGTATGCAAATTTGACAGTTGTCACATTCTCCCCCTGTTAAGAAAATTTCGTCCTCGAAATTTATACTACCTTAACTCCTTAGGGTTACATTATGCGTGTATGTATATGAATAATACTGAGGTAGATAACCACAAAACCGAATCCAATCTTATTCACATCAGGTGAATCCAAGGATATATTACAACAATAAGAACCCAATGGTTAAAAGGTATGTGTTCTAGAATTTGATGTTAAAGGACACAAGATGTATAGATGTATAATCGATTGTAACTTAGTTAACAGGGGTGCAACAAAGGAGTTTTGATCAATGGATTTTCAAACAATCGGTCACAATATGCAAATGAGTTTTCAAAAACCATAGCATCTGCTATATGAACTCAAAATCAAAAACTTGAATATGATGGTAACATGAAAATGATCTGTCAACTTTCGAATAAATAAATGGTAAGGATTAGTGTGTTGACATTCTTGAATTGCGAAAATACACCGAATGAAATGCAAGCGAATCTGGTGTATTACTGTCTTAATTCGTAGTTGCATTAGTAATGTTTAAATGACAAGTCAAACAAAAGTATGTGTAGTTTTGTGTGAAACGGTTGTCCATGGTTAGCACAGGCTACAAATTTGTAATGACACCACAAGGTGTCATAATTGACATATTTCAATAATAGCGGTGACCGAACAAGTTCACCGTGCTTGAGATCAAATGAAAGTGTAATGAAACAATCCTGAGGATTTGATTCAAAAGGCATAGTAAGACCTTTCAATTGAATATAGAACATCAAAGAGCCACTGTTTCCGATCGAAGATTAAGAAGTAATAAGTACCGCAAGGCATTCGATTGACAATGAAAGAATCGTTAGGAGGTACACCGTGATATGAAATGAATCTATGTACCATTGCCTTAACACACAACTGTGTTTAGACCGCTTTAATCGTGATAAACAAAACGGATTTAGAGCAGGTCAATAATTAAGCAATTATATCCGTGTATGAAATGCGTAATCGAGTTTAGCGCAAGCTTCAAATTTTGTGAAAACATCACCACAAGGTGTCGAAACCAACAAACGATTTAGTGAAGTCATAGACCGAACAAGTCTACTACGACTCGAAACAAAAGGAGTGTTTGCAAAAATATATTTGAATATGATGCTCTCAATACATCATATGGTGTTTCGAACTGAATATGCGAAATGGACAAGTTCAAGCAATTGAACTTGGTTTCAGCATAACCTAACAATAAATGTATGTATCGACAATGGGATTTCGGCACGGTTACAAAGATAAACCATGTATGTAACTTGAAAGAAAAGAAGTTTCAAGAAAGTGTGCTGACTTAATAGTAAAGGAGCCAACAATTACAATAATGTAGGTTATTCAAATCATGAACCAATAGTTAGCTTTAGCAAAATAATATTTGAACTTCAGTGAAGCGTTTATTCGAAACGATACCACATGCATAGCAAATGGTGCATGTGTAGCATATGAGTTTCCAAGAAATGAAACAATGAGTGTTTGCTATAATGAAGGAAATTGTTATGATGCAACTATCATTAGGAGAATTAGAGTTGCAAAACTCTACTTGGTAGAAGCAAAAGTGGAAATTTCAATATAAGAAATTTGAGTGTCTTACCTGTTTGGTTAACTGAAATAGCGTATACGTCAGAATAATGGGGTTTGCTTGAGTTAACCAATGTGGTTCCTAAGTGACAACCTTTACGAGTTTTGACCTGGGTTCCCAAAGGTCCTAAGTACATGTTTTCTAGATTCTCAAAGTTTTGCACTCTTTGTATAACTGTTTCGTGCACCGTGTAGAAAACACACAATATTAGTGTAGGTTCAAAACAAGTTGTCGGCTCACTATATTTCAGTATACTTTCTTCCTGAATTCACAGCTAATGATACTCGATCAACGATCAACCTTAGAATAGTAGTGGAACCCTCACAGTTAGTTAAATAAATAATTCGTTAATCCTCAGCAAGAGTTACCGACTCTTGTTGGTTAGCTCGTTCGGCTTCTGGTAGTTGATGCTCGTTTGAGAGTCATCGTCCTTCTCTTTGACGAACAATACTGAAACTCCTTAGGGCAAAAAGCTTGCCTTATAAATCCCCTATCTGGCAACTTCTGAAGCTGCGTTGACAAATCTTGTATCTCAGGAAGTGCAAGTCGGTAGGTTGTCTTAGCTACAGGCGCAATGCCTGGAACCTAGTTAATGTGGAACTCAACTTGTCATTGAGGAGGTAATCCTGACAAGTCTTCGGGGAAGACTTCAGGATACTCCCTTATCACAGGGATATCTTCGAGCTTAGGTTCTTCGGCTTCCTTGTCCACGACATGAGCCAAGAAGGCAACACATCCTTT
>JARYGA010026318.1:0-22620 GCA_030545235.1 Helianthus tuberosus
AATGTGTTGGTTGTTCCTAATATCACACGAAATTTATTATCCATTAGTCGGCTAACGAATGATTCTCCGGTTGATGTGTTATTTTCTAACACTTTTTTTCACATTCAGGATCGCAAAACGGCTGAGGTCATCGCTAAAGGAACCTGTGAAAATGGTTTCTACGTCCTCTCGCATGGTCACAAGTCCCTTGTTGCTGCTCTCAACGCACCACATTTACGTGCGTCTTTTGATAAATGGCATAGTCGTTTAGGACATGTCTCATTTGATACTATTTCTGTTTTGAATAAAAGTGGCCATGTTTTGCTTACATCGTTATTACCGAAACCCACTGTTTGCTCATCTTGTCAATTATCTAAGGCACATCGCTTGCCATTTTATGAAAATCCTAAACGTGCATCACAAGTTCTAGATCTCATCCATTGTGATCATTGTGATCTTTGGGGTCCGGCACCCACCATGTCCACTGACGGTTATCGTTACTATGTCATATTTGTGGACGATTTTTTCGAGATTCACTTGGTTTTATCCACTTAAAATCAAGTCGGATTTTTTCGCAACACTTATCGTTTTCGTGAAATTCGTTCAAAATCAATTTTCAAAAACCATAAAAGTATTTCAAACCGATGGTGGCATGGAATTTACAAATAATCAAGTTCAACGCTTTTTACAAGAACAAGGCATCCATCATCAAATGTCTTGCCCTTATACGCCTCAACAAAATGGCCGAGCCGAACGCAAACATCGGCATATAACCGAAACTGGGTTAGCTATGACGTTTAACTCTCAATGTCCGATTTCGTTGTGGCTTGATGCATTTACTTCCGCAACATACATCATCAATCGCTTACCCACCACAATTCTTGCAAACAAATCACCTTTCGAGGTCCTTTTTAACCACCCACCATCCTATGCAAATTTTCGAGTTTTCGGATGTCGTGTTTTCCCGTATCTTAGGGATTACACCAAACACAAACTTTTACCACGAAGTATCCCATGTATATTCATCGGATATAGCCCCCGGTATAAAGGATACCGATGCTTGGATCCTACAACTTCACGTATCTATACCACACGTCACGCAAAGTTTGACGAAGATTGCTTTTCGTTCTCGGGAACTGTCTCTCCCACTAATGATGCAACATTAATATTATCAAACTTTGATGACACTTTACCTTCACCTCAAATATCCGAACCTCCACCTTCCACTCCTCAAACTTCCACACCTCCTGTTTCGCATACTTGTCCCACTTGCCATATTCCCTCAACTAATCCCTCCAACCTCCCACCTCAAGACTCTCATCCCACCACCAACGCATCCACCTTCACAAATCAACCTCCCACAAGCCCATCCTCTCTAGCCCACTCCTCTCCTAACACCCAAACTACTCCCTCGGCCCAAACCGATATCTCCGCAAGCCCGCCTCCCACAAGCCCACCTCCCACAAGCCCACCTCCCACAAGCCCACCTCACAAGCCCACTCCTCTCCTGCCACTCAACACTCCTCTACTTCCCCACCACATTCTGTTTCCACTCAACCTCCACATAATCCACTCACTCAAACTCTCAATTCTCATCCTATGACCACACGGTCTAAATCCGACATTTTTAAACCTAAACATTTTGCAAATCTTGCAGATTATTCCACGAGCACACTCCACCACGCACTTTTCGCCTCTCACACTCCGAAAGGCTATAAAACAGCCTCAAAAAATCCGAAATGGGTTTCGGCCATGCATGATGAACTAAATGCTCTTAAAAATAATCACACTTGGGATCTTGTTGAACGACCACCACATTCGAATGTGGTCGGCTCGAAATGGATTTTTCGCATCAAATACAAAGCCGATGGCTCTATTGATCGCTACAAGGCTCGTTTAGTGGCTCAAGGTTTCACGCAAGTTCCCGGTTTGGATTTCTCTCATACTTTTAGTCCGGTAGTTAAAGCTTCCACCATTCGAGTCGTACTTAGTCTCACCACCATTTTTAAATGGAAACTAAGACAACTCGATGTTAACAATGCTTTTCTAAACGAACACTTGACCGAAACCGTTTACATGGAACAACCACCGGGTTTTGAAGATCCGAATTTTTCGAGATATGTTTGCAAACTAAATCGTGCTCTCTATGGTCTTAAACAAGCACCTCGTGCCTGGTTTCAACGTTTGAGTAACTTCCTCACTACTCTTGGTATTGTGTGTAGCCGATCCGATCCATCTCTTTTTATCTACAAAAAGGATACCAATTGCATTTACCTTCTTGTTTATGTCGATGATGTGGTCATCATAGGAAATAATGACAACCTCATAAACACATTCACAAATCATCTACACACTGAATTCAAACTCAAGGATCTTGGCTCGTTAAGCTACTTTCTTGGACTTGAGGTCGTTCACAATCCAAATGGGTTATTCCTAAGTCAAGCTAAGTACGCCTATGACATTCTATCTCATGCCGGTCTTTTAGACTCCAAACCCGTAGCCACTCCGCTCACCACTTCCGACACCTTCACATCTAATGGCACTCCTTTCCACAAACCAACTCTCTACCGATCTTTGGTTGGTGCTCTTCAATACCTCACCATCACTCGCCCCGACCTATCCTATGCCATCAATCAAGCTAGCCAACACCTTCAAAATCCAACCACTTCTCATTTTCAGCTTGTGAAGCGCATTCTTCGCTATGTCAAAGGAACCTTATCTTATGGTCTCACTTTCACTTGTTCTTCAAACATCTCTCTTGCAGGTTATTCAGATGCGGATTGGGCTCGTTGTATTGAAACAAGAAGATCGACATATGGATACTCCATATACTTGGGTGGTAACTTAGTCTCTTGGAGTGCAAAGAAACAACCTACGGTCTCAAGATCAAGCTGTGAATCCGAATATCGTGCTATGGCAAACACTGCGGCGGAAATCGTCTGGTTGACCAACTTAATTCGTGAGCTACATGTTTCTCCCAAGATTCCACCGGTTCTCTTATGTGACAACAAAAGTGCCCTGTTCCTAAGTCAAAATCCCGTGGCTCATAAACGTGCCAAACACATAGACATTGATTATCATTTTATTCGAGAATTGGTTTCAGCAGGGCGCCTAATAACAAAATTCATTCCAACCAAGCTTCAAGTGGCCGACATCTTCACAAAGAGTCTTCCAAGACCTCTCTTTGAACAATTTTGATCCATGCTGCATGTCGGGCCACCACATGTTCGCTTGAAGGGGGGGGGGGGTAATAACCAAAATAATAATACGTAAATATTATATTGTAATCATTGTATTTATAGTCAATATTGTGTAGAGATATTTACTCCTATAATCTTGTATTTCCTTGGTGTATATATTTTGTCTTCATCAAGAGAATAAACCTTCAGTTCCTACTCTCACAGTATTTATACCCACACCCACTTGTCTAGCAAAACCCACACGGTTCAACATATAACCCTCTCGTTTGACTACTTCAAACGAGCGGGTCAATACACATTCGTTTGACCGTTTCACTAACTATTACAAATTCAGCGTAAAATAATAACTAATCTATTCGACAAGCATCGGACACAAATCTGCATCAACAAATTCCCCCTTGTCCGGTGCTTTCAATTTTTCAGTGCCATCCCATGTGCCTGGTAAGTTCATTCTTTTGATTCTTGTTTCATTGCATATGCATTTATTAATATTAATTAGCGAGTAGCCACATCATCAGATTTTGGTTTTACATTGGCGAATCTTCATGATGACAGTGTGGTGGCTAAAAATGTGAAAACGTAGGGTTTCAGTTGTCTGTCACACCCCGAATTTCCACGTGCCACACGTGTCACCGGTGGGCCCGGTGGGGGAGTAACGTGACGTGGTTGGCAACATAATAGTCAAACAACACAATATGTATGAATGCACAACGGAAGCAAAAGATAATATATTACAATCCGAATATAAAGTAATATCCAAGTATTACAACGGAATGTAAGGATCCACAGGCGGATCAAAATAAAATGGAAACTGTTCAACAGACTTTAACATCTAGAGTTTGCGAGACTTGAGTAATGAACTGTTAACAAGGATCTGAATCTAATTGTGGATTTACCATCGAGGCATTTAGGTTCGAATCAAAGTTCATTACCTTTTTTGGACAGGGAGTTGTAGGCCACCACTGTCTTAGTCCAGAGGACGTTAATTATAGCCCGTAGGCACTTCATCCATAAGGGATGATTATATAAATAAGGGAATTTATAATAACCCAATCGAAAATGACTTATGTGATTTTATCGTATCACACTTTGTCAAGCATGTTAATATGCTTTCTTATGTCTAATAATGATTTGAATCTCTTGAATAGGTTCTACCATCTTGGCCTTGAATGCAGTGACATTTAGGCTAGGTTTTACCTTTTAAGATTCTTTTTAATTTTTAACGCAGAACAATCCTAAATTGAACTGTTAACAAGGATCTGAATCTAATTGTGGATTTACCATCTTGGCCCTGTCTTATTGTGACATATGGCTAGGTCTTGTCCTTTTTAGATTTTGCCATTTTATTATAATGGTAGATCTTATAATATAGGAATGATATTTTAAATATAATCGTTCCTTTAAAATTTAACAAGTATTGGGTTGCCCTTAACGGGACTTCTAATAAAATGACTTACCCATGTAAAGGCAAATCTGAAAAATAACAAGAGAATCAAATAAGGACAAAATAAAGAAACGAATTTAGAATTTGTCCTATGTTCTTGTCTAGACTCAAGAATGTGCAATTGTGTACTGAGATTAAACACAAAATACTAGTGTTTAATTCACTCAGTGTTGGCTCTGATACCAACCTGTCACACCCCGAATTTCCACGTGCCACACGTGTCACCGGTGGGCCCGGTGGGGGAGTAACGTGACGTGGTTGGCAACATAATAGTCAAACAACACAATATGTATGAATGCACAGCGGAAGCAAAAGATAATATATTACAATCCGAATATAAAGTAATATCCAAGTATTACAACGGAAGGTAAGGATCCACAGGCGGATCAAAATAATATGGAAACTGTTCAACAGACTTTAACATCTAGAGTTTCCGAGACTTGAGTAATGATGCCTGGAGTAGCCAGCCAATTACGCCTAGCACCTGCACTTAACCTTTTTTTGGAAAATATGTCAGTTTACACTGGTAAATACAACTCAACTGACTCATTTGAAAAGAGTTTAATAAAATTGTTTTAGATGCACGTGGCACAAAATATCTTTTAATCTGATTAAAATGCGCAGAGGCAAAATTAACCTTTTAACTTGGGAAAATTATTTGTATATAATCTTGTATACAGTTTTACTTATTTGTCGTCCGTTAGGATAGATTTACAGACACGCCACAGGTATAATGCCCACATGCTATCATCCTCTTAGTGGATTACCAGATATGGTATAATGCCCACAAGGATGATACCTCGGAGTGGATTACCAGTTTTTACATAAGGCATCTGTCAGGTGTACGCCTACACCCCGTGCTTAGGTCGTGGCCATTCTTATTAATGATGCCAAGGATATCCGGGACATGGTCATTTAACCCCCAAAGGCCATACATCAAATAATACATATTAAACAGGTTATGTAAATACATCAATCACAATCCGATTTAAATGACTACATACACCCGACCAAGCGGTACTTTTATAGTGCCGTATCCCAAGCCCGTATAGGGAAAATAAGTTAAGAGTATTTACCTGAGCAAAGTATAAATCCAATACAGTAAGTGTACGTAGCTTTTACTGGGCTCCTAATCTGGAACGAAGGTTTTATAATAACCTATTAGATTTCTAACGGGTCGTTAATTAAGCCTAAGCTTAGACCGGTTAGTTTTAAAAGGAAGACACGGTTCAAACGCATGAAGAAGCGAAGACCGGTTTAGAATGTCGTTTTGACCCGACAAGCTTGCATGCTTGACTAATGTGGGTAATTTAAACACATTCTAGGTTTTGAGACAAAACCGATAAGGTTTGACCCGTTTTGGTTAATTTATGTAAACTTGTTACATAAACTGAACCGAACGCGTAATAAGCGTAACGGGTAACCGTAAGAGTCCTAAACAGGTTTCCTAAGTTAACACGCCCTAAATAAGTTGTGATATCAGTAGGATATCACCCATGATGCCCAAAACGAGTTTAATCTCTTTATAAGCCCCGCAGGGGCATTTTGGTCATTTTAAAGATTATATAAGGGTTTAATTAGACACCTGTGATCCGGGTCTGAGTTGATCAGTAAAATAGCTTATTTTAATAGGTTATAACCTTTGGTAATAAGTCTTATATACTAAAATAGTTTTAAACTCAAACTATGCGTTAAATACGCGTATAAAGTCGTTTTAAGCGATGTACGGGTTAAAATACGATTCTGAGTTTTCTGGTCAAATAAACAGGCTCAAAATACTCCATTTATTATTTAAAATCAGTAGCAATTGGATTGGCGTTAAAAGGATTTGAAAAACTCATTTTATGTTCATAAGGGCATTACGGTCAATATTTAGGCGTTTAACGGAAACATCGGACGATTAGGGATTCGAGTGGTATAAACGCAGAGGCTTATACACACATGCCACTAGGTCCTAATGGAACTTTAATGCATGTCTAAACCTATATGAATCGGGTCAGAACTGAGGTCAAAGCAAAAGTCAAACTTTTGCGTCTCTCGGTTCCGAATCGGTTCAAAACATAAAGTTGTCGAATCAAACAAGCTTAGACAAGTTATCATACTTATTTTCAAGTTGTATGACCGATAAAACAGGTTACACGCCTTCCGTATCGTTAAATATGCGATTTATGTTTCTGTTGACTTTTTCGGACAACCTTTGACTCGACAAACGACCTAGTTAGGATTCGAATCAGTGAGTGACCTTTTAGGGGTTTATTACCCATATAAATACCAACTTATAACAACTTTTGATTCGACTAAACTCTGGACCATTTGTGATTTATCGTAAAGTCAAACCGTAGTTACGACGGTTTGATTTCTAGGCTATAAACTAACCAAGACTTAATTTAGAAGGGTCTAGGATACTTACACACGACTAATGGATGATTTGGATGTCTTGTATCAGGTCTTGTGCTCCTCAAAATGTCCAGAAGTTGAATGTGCATGAATGTGGTAACATGTGGGTCTTATAAACAACTTCAAACATGCTTAGATGATCAACACCTAAGTCTAGGAGTGAAACAATAACATCCACAAGTGCCCTACATGCTAAAAACCACCTTAGGCAGCCCAAGGTATCGAAAAAAAAGAGTTTGGAGTCGGTTACATGCATCAACAGGCAGCTGCCTGTTTTTTCTGTATCTGCAGGTCGCACGCGGCCCGCTTTAGATTTTATAAATCCTGATGCGGGCCGCCTTGGCCTCCTGATCAGGTAAACAAGTTTCCTTTCAATTGCATTTTGGTCCTAGTCCCCCGAAAGGTCGTTTTCTCAACATTTCTTGCATTTTAAGGCTTTGTAATTTATATATAGGGGCTTTAATACTTATACCCACTTTGTCAAGTCCTCGGGTAACTTTGTGATCACCCGAAAAGCCCTAAATTTCAATGTTGACGATTCTAACCCTCATACACGAATTTTATCACAACTTTCTCATACGGTAACGAAACTTGGTGAAATTTTTAGGGTACATTCTAGTGAGCATAATTAATCGTTATAAAGCTTCGGGTTCGCTTAAAAGGTCACTCAGAGGTATATATTTAACATGTTGACACATTCAACCCCTGTAGTTTGTAATCTCTCACTTTCTTTCACATTTCGCTTCGTATGATCCATGATCTATTCGTTTTAGGTGATAAACATTATGTAGGGTTATTGTAAAGTGTATTTATTCATTCTTGACACTTTGAACCCTTATATTTACATAATTTCATTGCTTGTCAACATTAGTCCTTCAAGAACATTCTTTCACACGTTCAAACCTATGACAGGTGTCAACACATTATAGGACGTAAATTTTTCGAGGTGTTACATCCTCACCCCCTTAAAATAAATCTCGACCCGAGATTTACTGAAATAAGTAAGGGTACTTTTCTTTCATCGTGGACTCAACCTCCCACGTGAATTCGGGACCTCTACGGGCATCCCATTTGACCTTTACAAGAGGTATATGCTTCCTTCGAAGCTTCCTTACTTGTCGATCCTCAATCGATATAGGATGTTTATCACATCGTAAATCCGCATACCAATTTATGATAGTGCTCCTTGACTTATTGGCGGAACACCTCTTTCAGTCACTAGTGTGCAATGTATTTCGAGCTCCGCCAAACCACTTAAATAGGTTTTAGCTTACAAGCTACTTGATCTTGATACATTCGATTTCCTTCAAATGATTTCCATATTTTCCGAGCTTAACTAGCCTGATAATTTAACAATTTTGGTACACCCTTCCTGGGTGATATCTTTTGTTAAACCATTTTCCTTAATCAAGAACTTAGGAAGTTTGCTATTTTCATAACTCCTTGATTTCTTGCCGTATACTGGCAACCTACATTCGATTATGGATTTGTATAATCTTATTTGTTGTCCCCCAGGCAACTTTCAGATCTTGATAATTGGACGTACCAATCCTCTATCTAACACTAGATATTTAACACTTCATCTATACAAGGTCTCCAAAGGAGTAGCCTTAATACTTACATATCAATTATTATAGAAAAGCTTATTTTTAAAGTGAGATGGTTATTCCAACCACCGCTTAGCTAATGTTTAGGGAATAGCTAATCCTTGCCGTTAGTCGAACAGATCGACGATCCTGGGCAGTTGATGGCAAATTCTTAATCGTTGCCTAAATAGGGTTGCGGCGATAATGCATAAGCAAAATGAACCGTCTTTCTTAATTAACTATACTGGGTTTCCAGGATATTGAGTTAAGCTATATGAACCCTCTATTAAGAAAACTTAATTAACCAGGGTTTCGATTCTTCCAATGATAGTACTAGCCATTTTGGAGATTTCATAACAACACAGCCTTAAACAGAATTTAAACCTTAGCTCTACCTGCCTCTCAGGGGTAAACAGGTTATTATTAGGAGAAGATAATCAAGATATAAGGAGGTTACAGAGAGTTTTCCATGTCTCGGGCTCCAGTTCATCCATAATTGCTTGTGTCAAATAAATGACATATTCATGTTACTAGTCCACAATTTCCTTAATCGGGAACATTTACTTGGACAATTCCATTTTGGACATCTCCTTTGAATACTATTAGTTGACTTTAGTACTGTATGACCATCGAAATATCTTTGTGGTCCCATGCATTAAACCTCCATACTGACCAGGCATGGAAACAATCTATGGAATTTATTAAGATACACCAATCCTCATATAGCGCTTTTGTCATACCATTTGGTATTCGAAATCGATAGAGATTAAAGAGATATCAACTATATGTGCTTATATTTAATCATAATGGAATTTTCACAAACTAGGCACCTAGATCGGTTGGCTAGGCGCGCGAAAGGGTGCGGCCTAGACCCAGGTTCGATTCCGGGGACGGCCAATTCCACCATTTTTAATATTAATTAATCTTACGGATACATGTAATTATGAGGGTTGTCTCATAAGAAGTTTTGTGATAATTAATTGCTTCTTATCAGATCTCTGTGAGGTATCATCCTCACGCTTCCTCTTACTTTCTCCAGAATTCTTTAGCGATCTCAACCTGACCGCATCCAGAGTAAGGGATAGAGAGAGATCCGCTACTGACCTAAACGTAACAGGTCTCGAAGCCTTAACACTGGCTTTGATTTCTGGGGCTAAACCCCCAATGAAGCGAGCAATTCTCTTGGGCTCCGGTGTTATCAGATATGGAACCAGTCTGGACAGGGTATTGAAAGTGGTGAGATACGCTTGACAATCTAGATCCTTCATCACCAACGCTAAGAAATCTGATTCAATCCTTTCCACCTCATGCTGCGGGCAATAATTTTCCCTAATGAGGTCAGTAAACTGTTCCCACGACATGTTGTAGAGTGGGATCTTCCCCGCAGCTTGAATGAGAGATTTCCACCACGCTAGTGCCTCTCCCTTAAACGATTGGGAGACATACTTCACCACATCCCTTTCTGCACAACCGCTGATGTCGACAATTGTGTCCATTTCATCCAACCAAGTCATACTATCAATTGCCCCTTTCTCCCTAGTGAAATCCCGAGGTTTACAGGAAACAAAGTATTTATAGGTACAGGACTTGGTACGCGGTTCTTTATCGAACACTATCTCCTTGGATGGAACACTGTGTTCATTAGATGAATGTCGATCATCCTTCTTTAGTTCCTCTTTAGAGGGCGGTTTGTTATTATGCTCTGAATGAGTTTTAGGGATGGATTTAGGGTGGGGTACAGTTGAGGCTTTACTATGTGTCTCTCTATACTCCTTAAACTGTTCCTCTACAGCCTTAGATACAGCTGTATCAATCAGTGAACGAAGTTCTCCTCTGGTTATATTAATCCTCTCATTATCGCGGTTTTCCAGAGGATGACTGTTTATCTCGTCAGAGTTAGCCATGTAGTCTTAGTTGCTACAACAAGAAAATAAGGGCAAAGTTCATTTAGAAGCCCCTAAATTACTATCGTTCTTGACGATTTATTAACCATGTTTTTAATACACATTATAGTTAATTTGTTAGATATAAAATTGTTCAGGATCTTTATCATAATCCCAACTTATAAGTTTAATAATAGCACAAAAGGCCTAGTCACGTAGACAAGTTTAATTTATAAGCCTTGATTACAGAGAATCGAGGCATTTAGGTTCGAATCAAAGTTCATTACCTTTTTTGGACAGGGAGTTGTAGACCACCACTGTCTTAGTCCAGAGGACGTTAATTATAGCCCGTAGGCACTTCATCCATAAGGGATGATTATATAAATAAGGGAATTTATAATAACCCAATCGAAAATGACTTATGTGATTTTATCGTATCACACTTTGTCAAGCATGTTAATATGCTTTCTTATGTCTAATAATGATTTGAATCTCTTGAATAGGTTCTACCATCTTGGCCTTGAATGCAGTGACATTTAGGCTAGGTTTTACCTTTTAAGATTCTTTTTAATTTTTAACGCAGAACAATCCTAAATTGAACTGTTAACAAGGATCTGAATCTAATTGTGGATTTACCATCTTGGCCCTGTCTTATTGTGACATATGGCTAGGTCTTGTCCTTTTTAGATTTTGCCATTTTATTATAATGGTAGATCTTATAATATAGAAATGATATTTTAAATATAATCGTTCCTTTAAAATTTAACAAGTATTGGGTTGCCCTTAACGGGACTTCTAATAAAATGACTTACCCATGTAAAGGCAAATCTGAAAAATAACAAGAGAATCAAATAAGGACAAAATAAAGAAACGAATTTAGAATTTGTCCTATGTTCTTGTCTAGACTCAAGAATGTGCAATTGTGTACTGAGATTAAACACAAAATACTAGTGTTTAATTCACTCAGTGTTGGCTCTGATACCAACCTGTCACACCCTGAATTTCCACGTGCCACACGTGTCACCGGTGGGCCCGGTGGGGGAGTAACGTGACGTGGTTGGCAACATAATAGTCAAACAACACAATATGTATGAATGCACAGCGGAAGCAAAAGATAATATATTACAATCCGAATATAAAGTAATATCCAAGTATTACAACGGAAGGTAAGGATCCACAGGCGGATCAAAATAAAATGGAAACTGTTCAACAGACTTTAACATCTAGAGTTTGCGAGACTTGAGTAATGATGCCTGGAGTAGCCAGCCAATTACGCCTAGCACCTGCACCTAACCTTTTTTTTGGAAAATACGTCAGTTTACACTGGTAAATACAACTCAACTGACTCATTTGAAAAGAGTTTAATAAAATTGTTTTAGATGCACGTGGCACAAAATATCTTTTAATCTGATTAAAATGCGCAGAGGCAAAATTAACCTTTTAACTTGGGAAAATTATTTGTATATAATCTTGTATACAGTTTTACTTATTTGTCGTCCGTTAGGATAGATTTACAGACACGCCACAGGTATAATGCCCACAGGCTATCATCCTCTTAGTGGATTACCAGATATGGTATAATGCCCACAAGGATGATACCTCGGAGTGGATTACCAGTTTTTACATAAGGCATCTGTCAGGTGTACGCCTACACCCCGTGCTTAGGTCGTGGCCATTCTTATTAATGATGCCAAGGATATCCGGGACATGGTCATTTAACCCCCAAAGGCCATACATCAAATAATACATATTAAACAGGTTATGTAAATACATCAATCACAATCCGATTTAAATGACTACATACACCCGACCAAGCGGTACTTTTATAGTGCCGTATCCCAAGCCCGTATAGGGAAAATAAGTTAAGAGTATTTACCTGAGCAAAGTATAAATCCAATACAGTAAGTGTACGTAGCTTTTACTGGGCTCCTAATCTGGAATGAAGGTTTTATAATAACCTATTAGATTTCTAACGGGTCGTTAATTAAGCCTAAGCTTAGACCGGTTAGTTTTAAAAGGAAGACACGGTTCAAACGCATGAAGAAGCGAAGACCGGTTTAGAATGTCGTTTTGACCCGACAAGCTTGCATGCTTGACTAATGTGGGTAATTTAAACACATTCTAGGTTTTGAGACAAAACCGATAAGGTTTGACCCGTTTTGGTTAATTTATGTAAACTTGTTACATAAACTGAACCGAACGCGTAATAAGCGTAACGGGTAACCGTAAGAGTCCTAAACAGGTTTCCTAAGTTAACACGCCCTAAATAAGTTGTGATATCAGTAGGATATCACCCATGATGCCCAAAACGAGTTTAATCTCTTTATAAGCCCCGCAGGGGCATTTTGGTCATTTTAAAGATTATATAAGGGTTTAATTAGACACCTGTGATCCGGGTCTGAGTTGATCAGTAAAATAGCTTATTTTAATAGGTTATAACCTTTGGTAATAAGTCTTATATACTAAAATAGTTTTAAACTCAAACTATGCGTTAAATACGCGTATAAAGTCGTTTTAAGCGATGTACGGGTTAAAATACGATTCTGAGTTTTCTGGTCAAATAAACAGGCTCAAAATACTCCATTTATTATTTAAAATCAGTAGCAATTGGATTGGCGTTAAAAGGATTTGAAAAACTCATTTTATGTTCATAAGGGCATTACGGTCAATATTTAGGCGTTTAACGGAAACATCGGACGATTAGGGATTCGAGTGGTATAAACGCAGAGGCTTATACACACATGCCACTAGGTCCTAATGGAACTTTAATGCATGTCTAAACCTATATGAATCGGGTCAGAACTGAGGTCAAAGCAAAAGTCAAACTTTTGCGTCTCTCGGTTCCGAATCGGTTCAAAACATAAAGTTGTCGAATCAAACAAGCTTAGACAAGTTATCATACTTATTTTCAAGTTGTATGACCGATAAAACAGGTTACACGCCTTCCGTATCGTTAAATATGCGATTTATGTTTCTGTTGACTTTTTCGGACAACCTTTGACTCGACAAACGACCTAGTTAGGATTCGAATCAGTGAGTGACCTTTTAGGGGTTTATTACCCATATAAATACCAACTTATAACAACTTTTGATTCGACTAAACTCTGGACCATTTGTGATTTATCGTAAAGTCAAACCGTAGTTACGACGGTTTGATTTCTAGGCTATAAACTAACCAAGACTTAATTTAGAAGGGTCTAGGATACTTACACACGACTAATGGATGATTTGGATGTCTTGTATCAGGTCTTGTGCTCCTCAAAATGTCCAGAAGTTGAATGTGCATGAATGTGGTAACATGTGGGTCTTATAAACAACTTCAAACATGCTTAGATGATCAACACCTAAGTCTAGGAGTGAAACAATAACATCCACAAGTGCCCTACATGCTAAAAACCACCTTAGGCAGCCCAAGGTATCGAAAAAAAAGAGTTTGGAGTCGGTTACATGCATCAACAGGCAGCTGCCTGTTTTTTCTGTATCTGCAGGTCGCACGCGGCCCGCTTTAGATTTTATAAATCCTGATGCGGGCCGCCTTGGCCTCCTGATCAGGTAAACAAGTTTCCTTTCAATTGCATTTTGGTCCTAGTCCCCCGAAAGGTCGTTTTCTCAACATTTCTTGCATTTTAAGGCTTTGTAATTTATATATAGGGGCTTTAATACTTATACCCACTTTGTCAAGTCCTCGGGTAACTTTGTGATCACCCGAAAAGCCCTAAATTTCAATGTTGACGATTCTAACCCTCATACACGAATTTTATCACAACTTTCTCATACGGTAACGAAACTTGGTGAAATTTTTAGGGTACATTCTAGTGAGCATAATTAATCGTTATAAAGCTTCGGGTTCGCTTAAAAGGTCACTCAGAGGTATATCTTTAACATGTTGACACATTCAACCCCTGTAGTTTGTAATCTCTCACTTTCTTTCACATTTCGCTTCGTATGATCCATGATCTATTCGTTTTAGGTTATAAACATTATGTAGGGTTATTGTAAAGTGTATTTATTCATTCTTGACACTTTGAACCCTTATATTTACATAATTTCATTGCTTGTCAACATTAGTCCTTCAAGAACATTCTTTCACACGTTCAAACCTATGACACGTGTCAACACATTATAGGACGTAAATTTTTCGAGGTGTTACATTGTCCACATATTCAGAAGTTACCTGCAGTATCAACATCCTCCTAAATTACTAAGTAATTACCAATCGGAATTCGTTGTGGTTAATACCACAATAATTAGAACCTAAAGAAATAAATATAGATAAAGCTATGCTCTAAATCAAATGAATAAAGATCTAAAACATAAACATGACTATAACCCAGCAGATTTACATATCATTGTCCCTGAAAGGAATAAGCCAATTTTGATTTAAAAACTAATAATATTAATGTAGATAGCTATCAGTTTAGGAATCTGTATCAAGGAAACACAAAGACCACCTTCAATCTCTTGATAACTCACAAGTCACATCCTTTTCCCTCTCTTAGCGGATACGGGAAGCCTTTGGTTGTGACATTCGATAAAATCGGTTCTGTCTTATAAACTGGTAACTCTCCCTACATCCGTATAAGAATCAGGCAAAGCATCATCGTGTTCGAGATGTATAATATTTTGGCTAATTTTATCATTCTTAGGACATAGAAGCTCTGGTTGTCAAGGTTATTGATTTGAACTTTCCTTGAAATCATGAGTCTGGTGGATTGTAAAATAAACACACCAACAACTCTTAAGCTTAAAGATTATGCATATTGAGCAGATGGTCATTTTTTGGTTCATATAGGAATGATGGGTTTAGGGTGGCGGATAGGCCACCCTTTAATGTTTGTGGCCACATGTTCTCTTACTGCAACAATCATGTCTGGTTAATTAAGCTGCAACCCGTTTACCTTCGTCTAGAAACTAAAACATGGCAAAAACATATTTATTTCCTCTATTTGAGAACGGATTTTAAATGACAACATTTTGGCATTTATATCTGACTAATGGTGCATTCATATGGATGTGTCTATAGATTCCATGCTAATACTTCTTTTAGAACGACAACTCTCTATAATTCTACTACTAAACTACATCAACATTTTTATCACGAGTGTTAAACCCACACTACAAGAAAATGAAGCATTAGCGGCGATTTTTTTCGTCGCTAAAAGTCCCATTTGTCATCGCTAAAGGCTTTAGCAGCGACTTGTCACCGCTAAAAAGTCGCCGCTATAGATCCGTTGCTAAAAGCCCTTAGTCGCCGCTAAAGATGTCGTCGCTAAAAGTAAAAAAACCAGTAAAAAGAAAATTTCTCTGTACTACTGTTTCCGGTTTCCAGTTTTACTACTATTTCCAGCCGGAGTAATCACAACAGGCAGTGGCGGACCCAGGAATTTTTCCATGGGGGTGCGGAACATTTTTAAAAATTTTAGGCCCATAGGTATATAAGTAAAAAAATCGGTTCGTATCGGGTCGGGTCGGGTCATGTAAAACAAACGAACATCAAACTAAATTTATATAATCATCAAAAACATGTCAAACCTTGTTACAAACATAATTAAAACGTCGACGCCCTACGGGTTTTCATTTTTTGAAATCTATCCAAAACATCATCTAAAACTAATTTCTTAAGCAATTCTTTCTCTATATAACATAAGTTGATCGCTCCATAACATAATGTTTCAATTTTAATTTTAATTTTCAACTATTCAAGCCCTAGAAATCATAACGTAAGTTGTAATCACCCTAAAAATATATAAACAACATAATCACCCTAAAAATCATCTAAGCAACCATAAACAACGTCAAAGCACACAAAATTTCAAACCTATTCAACAACTTTATTACCCTTTTTTCTCCTATAATATCAACCAAAATCATCAAAATAACAAATAAACTTACCCGTGTTCGGATTTCGGTTAGATTTAGTGTCAAACGACGGTGGTATGGTGGCTGATTACGGTGGTCGCCGGCTACTAGACTGTTGTCGCTGGGTGATGTTGTTCGTTGGCAGTGCAGGGACGCAAGAGAGAGAGAGAGAGAGCGGGAGAGAATTTCTAATGGTTTTGGGCTTTAATTATTTTATTATAGTTTGAAATATTGTTGGGTTTGGTTAATGAGCTAAGACTTAGTGGGCTAGATAGTTAGGAATTATAAGTGGGTAAAGGTATGGGTATTTGGGTTTAGTTAGTTAGGTATTAAAAGTTATATAATTTAGGTAGTATTTTTTTTAAATAAGAGTTTACTAAAAAAATTTAAAATATAAATTGATAACACTTTTTACCTAAGGGGTGCGGACGAAAAATTTCAAGGGTGTGGTCGAAAAATTCCAAGGGGTGCGTACGAAAAATTCCAAGGGGTGCGGACGGGATTTTCGACGGAACTTAGCACTAATTTTTTTTTCCCCGGGGGTGCGCCCGCCCACCTTGGGCCAGGCTTGGGTCCGCCCCTGACAACAGGCTCGTTTTATGACTGCCGATCATTGCCATTTTAACCCTTTATAACCTTTGAGAACAACTCATTCTAACCCTTTAACAGGTCCCCATTTAACCCGCTTTTGGAAAGACGACCTCTATCCGCAAGATCGATAAAGTTGAGTACACCTTGCACTTGTTGCTCTGTGCTCTACCATTAAACCACATTGCACCCTAAGCCAAAAGCATCAACACCCGTGATCCTCAAAGTGAGCACAAAATGCTACTTGACGTTTGTTCGTTCATTTGAATCTTACCCATACCTAAAATTTAAAGATTTAAAACAGATCATTAGTTTCAATCCATTAACATATAAATGTATTCGGGTTATGTTATACGTTTCAAGGGTGGGTAAAATCAAAATCGGCTCGGCTGGTTTGCACCGGCAAGGAGTGAATAGGATATAAGTTCTTAGTCCAGATTATGAGCTTGTATGCAGCCATAAAAACTTAAAGCTTTTAGTTTTGCAAATATGACCAAACTACAAAAGAATCAACTAACCAATCAAGACTATAATTACTCATCTTGTTACAAAAACATTAATTTAAAACTATATGGTCTAGTGTTACCTTCACGTAGACCGCCACAAATATATAATCACCAAAAGCAGCAGCAGCATGCCATCGGCTCGTCCACTATAAACGCTGAAATTTAAAAATCTGACCTATGGCAATTCAAATTGTTTGTAGGTAGAATTAGAATTTTGCTCAATGAAAGTTGTTTTGATGACAATAATCTTTTCATGAATATGAATATGCTAGAAACAACAAAATTTGTCATGAATGAGACCCACCAACTACCCAGGTACTGTAAAGTATAAACTATTCAAAAAAATAAAAACAAATTGGAACTCAAGTGCACGGAAGACAGAAGTGCAGCCAATATCATTTAGAAGAAAGTCATACTTTAAAAGAAAGTCAAAGCATGTGACACCTAAAAATTTAGCCATATTTATAGGGTATTTGGAAGTGTGTTTAAATATGAAAAAAGAACACTGATTATTGAGATAAACATAAAATAACCCATCGACATCTACCCTAACTTTAATCAACTATTTTTCTGCTTCTAGTTCATGAAGGAGAGGGGTTTAATTTTGCAGCATGATTGACCAAAATTGAATTCCCTCGGTTTAAAGGTGATGATCTTACTTCATGGTTGTTTAAGGTGGAACAATTCTTCCAGTTGGATAGAGTGTCTGATGCAACAAGGGCCAGACTTGCAGCCATTCACTTTGAGGAGAAAGCATTACAATGGTATCAATCTTTTACTAGTCAAAGAATTGAAGGTGAAGTTTTAACCTGGGCAGAATTGGTAGAAGCTTTGAAGGTCAGATTTGGGAAGTTGTTTGATGACCCTATGACTGATTTAAAGAACTTGAAACAAATCAATTCTTTTCAAGAGTATCATGACAAGTTTGATGCCATTATCAGCAGGCTTCAATTGCCAATGGAATATGCTTTAAGCTGTTTTAT
The DNA here is from genome assembly GCA_030545235.1 of Helianthus tuberosus. NCBI lineage: Eukaryota > Viridiplantae > Streptophyta > Magnoliopsida > Asterales > Asteraceae > Helianthus > Helianthus tuberosus. Next base: position 18,426 of record JARYGA010026318.1, read on the forward strand.
GGTAGGGTTAGAAGAGGAGATACAGTTACAGGTAAGAATGTTCAATCCTAAAAATATTCAAGAAGCTTTCTGTTTGGCTAAACTGCAAGAAGCAACTATCAAGGCTAAGAGGGGAAGGGTTGGGTTTAAACCACCCATTTTACCTAACCTAAGTAACAATAAGCAGCCGGTACCCTTTAATAAATCAGTTGGATTGGATACTAGAAGAAATGTGATTAGGAAAACCTTGACCAAAAGTGAAATGGATGAAAGAAGGTCTAAGGGCTTGTGTTTTAATTGTGATGAGAAGTATTCACAAGAGCATGTACGCAAAGGTAACAGGAAACCTCAGCTGTATCATATAGAGGTTGAGTGGTTAGAAGGGGAGGCTGAGTGTGAAGAAGAGGAAGTGGTGATGGAATGTGCTCAAATTTCTGTTAATGCAGTAGAGGGAAATGTCATGTATAGGTCCATTAGGGTCACGGGTCATTATGGGAAGTATGAATTACAATTGTTAATGGATACTGGGAGTTCACATAATTTTTTGGATATTGCATTAGCCAAACAGTTAGGGTCTAAGATGGTTAAAGGTCCAGCTATGTTAGTAAAAGTAGCTAATGGTCATGAGGAGGTTTGTGATCAAATGGTGAAAGGGTTTTGCTGGAGCATGCAAGGAATTCAATTCACAGCTGATGTGTTTGTAATGCCCTTGGGAGGTTGTGATTTAGTTTTAGGGGTACAATGTTTTACAACTTTGGGAAGCATCAAAATGAATTATAATGATAGAACCATTGCTTTCAAGTTCAATGGTCAGAAAGTGGTTTTGAGAGGGCAATATGGGAATAAATTTTCTCAACTTAATAAAGGAAGTTGGAAGAAAATGGAACTGCAAAGGGCTGAATTGTCTATGGTGAAGGTATATGCCATTGAAGGGTATAATACAAATACTTCAATGGTACTACAGAAAACTCAGCAATCCAATGAACAACAGCAGCAGTTACAGAAGCTATTAGATGATTTCAAGGATGTCTTCCAAGACTTAAAGTCTTTACCACCATCTAGGGGTCAGTATGACCACATAATTCCATTGAAACAAGGAACTGATGGGGTGAATTTAAGGCCCTATAGATATCCGGTTGTGCAGAAGGATGTGATAGAAAAGATGACCAATGACTTGTTGGAACAAGGGGTAATTCGGTCCAGTATTAGCTTTTTTGCTTCACCAGTGGTTTTAGTCAAAAAGAAAGATGGTACATGGAGGATGTGTATAGACTATAGGAAATTGAATCAAGCTACAATTCCTGACAGGTTTCCTATTCCATTGGTGGAAGATTTGATGGATGAATTGTATGGTACAAAATTTTTCTCTAAATTGGATCTCAAATCTGGATACCATCAGATTAGAATGGATGATGCAGACATCCATAAAACAACATTTAAAACTCATAATGGTCATTTTGAGTTTTTGGTCATGCCTTTTGGGCTGACTAATGCCCCATCTACCTTTCAAGGTTTAATGAACCAGCTTTTTAAACAATATTTGAGGAAGTATGTACTGGTTTTCTTTGATGATATACTGGTTTATAGTCCTTGTTGGGATACTCATTTGTCTCATTTGAAAGATGTCCTATCAGTATTAAGGAAACATCAATTGGTGGCTAGGAGAAGTAAGTGTGAGTTTGGAGCTACTAAATTGGAGTATTTGGGGCATATAATCTCTCAACAAGGAGTTGCAACTGATCCATCAAAGGTGTCTGCAATACAGCAATGGCCTGTACCAACTAACATCAAGGAGGTGAGAGGATTTTTGGGCCTTACTGGATATTATAGAAGAATTGTGAAAAGGTATGGTAGCATCACCAAACCCTTAACTCAATTGCTTAAAAAAGACTCTTTTCAATGGTCATCAGCTGCTCAACAAGCTTTTGAACATTTGAAGGAGAGTATGAGTCAACCTCCTGTGTTAGCATTACCAGACTTTAGAGAAACATTTGTGGTGGAAACAGATGCATCAGGATTTGGAATAGGTGCTGTTTTAATGCAAAAGGGTCATCCTATTGCTTATATCAGTAAGGCATTATCCCCAATACATATGTCCTTGTCCACTTATGAAAGGGAACTGTTGGCTATCATTTATGTTGTCCAAAAATGGCAACCTTATCTGGCTCATGCCCACTTTGTGATCAAAATAGACTAGCACAGTTTGAAATATTTGCTAGATAGTAAAATTTCAACACCTTTCCAACAGAGGTGGTTATCTAAGTTGATGGAGTTCAACTTTGAAATTGTGTATAAGAAACGTGTAGACAATAAAGTGGCTGATGCATTATCAAGAGTGACTCATGGGGAGGTATTACAGTTGGCAGCCTAATCTGTTCATACAGACATATGGGTAGCAATTAAAGAAGGGTGGACTAGTGATGTTGAGTTGTTAAAAATCATTCAGGAACTCCAACAGGATCCTATGTCTCATAGTCAATATAGCTGGTCAAAGGGATAATTAAGAAGGAATGGTAAGTTGGTCAATTGCGGCTCTACAACTTTAAGGCAGCAAATACTGCAGTGGATGCATGCTTCAGTACAAGGAGGGCATTCTGGCATTCATGCTACTACTAGCAGAATTGCTAGGTTGTTTTACTGGCCAAAGTTGAAAAAAGATGTGATGACTTATGTTAAGAATTGTGCAGTTTGTCAGCAGTGTAATCAGAAACAGTGGCTTACCCTGGTATATTACAACCTCTACCAATACCTCAAGGGGTATGGGAGGATATAGCAATGGATTTTATTGAGGGTTTGCCTAAGTCCAAGGGTAAATATGTCATTTTGGTGGTGGTGGACAGGCTGAGCAAAGGTACTCATTTAATTGCTTTGCACCATCCTTTTATTGCAGTTGATGTGGCTCAGCTATATTTGGACCACATATATAGGCTACATGGCCCTCCTAAATCAATTGTATCTGATAGAGACAAGGTGTTTATTAGCAATTTTTGGAAAGAACTGATGCTACTGCAAGGGGTTGAGCAAAAAATGTCTAGTTCATAGCTTCCTCAAACAGATGGTCAAACAGAAGTGCTGAACAGATGTTTGGAGAGTTATTTGAGATGCATGTGTTTTAAAAAACCTCATGAGTGGGCTAATTGGTTACCTTTGGTGGAATACTGGTATAATACTACCTATTAATCAGCTATCAAGTGTACTCCATTTCAGGTAATATATGGTCAGCCACCACCCATACATTTACCATATTTGCAAGGAGAAAGTAATAATGATGCAGTGGATAGGAGTTTAATAGTCAGAGAGGAGGTGATTAATATCTTGAAAGCAAATTTGATGAAATCTCAACAAAGAATAAAGCAGTTGGCAGATACTCATAGAACTGAGAGGAGCTTCATGGTAGGGGATTGGGAATATTTGAAGTTACAACACTATAGACAGCAGTCAGTGAATCATAGGCCTAATCAAAAGCTGGAAGCTAAATATTTTGGACCATATTTGATCTTGTCTAAACTGGGAGAAGTGGCATACACTTTGCAATTACCAACTGGATCTTTTATTCATCCTACAGTACATGTGTCATTACTTAAAAAGTATTATGGTCCGGAGCCCAGTTCCTCATCAGTGGTTAATGAAGGAATTCTGTAAACAACTGTTAAAGAGCCTGAAAGTGTGGTGGATACTAAGGTTCTTAAAAAGTTCAATAGAATTATGGTACAGTGGCTGATTAAGTGGAAGCATGTGGGTGTGGAAGATGCAACTTGGGAAGATGCTAAAGTACTAATGCAAAAGTTTCCAAATTTTGATCCTTGGGGTCAAGGATTAGGTTATCAGGGGGGTATTGATACGGATTAATAGTCAATAGGTCAATAGGGGATTGCAACAGAGGATTGGGTCAGTTAACAGGGGATTGCAACAGGGGTTTGGGTTGTTGGTTAGTTAGGCAGTTAGAATGGTAGTTGGTTAGTTGTAAGGGTTGTTGTAAGCTGAGGGTATAAAAAGGAAAGGTTGTAATAGTATAGGGTATCTTGTGAAATAATAATCAATTTCCCTCCTAACTTTTCTATCAACCACCATTAACGAACTTTCAGAGCTTATTCAATCATTGAGCTCCCTGAACGTTAATTGAGCTTGACCATTGTTAATCAATCTCAAGTTCATTCAAATTCAATCCTTATCAACTAATTGATGGTTTCGCAAACCGAGTACTATCTTCAAGACA